>KN469086.1:66064-118456 GCA_000787095.1 Periophthalmodon schlosseri
ACAAGTTTGACTGACAGTGTGGCTAAGTGCGCGCTCCCTGCTAAACCAGTGGTGAGGGCGAGAAGGGGCATTACCTTCAGCAGTCTTGCTCCAGATTGACTCTTTGGTTGCTATGATACTCGCGGTCGTAATTCCAAATATGGAACTTGGCGCCAAATTCACCCCATAATTGCTCTAGCCTCGATGAGCTTCATTTGACTGGAGCCGAACGCTACGGGTGACGCCACACTCCCTTAGTCCACTTCTTTATACAGTCTATGCAGTGGTGGAACGTAGTGAAGTAAAAGGAGTAAAGTACTTAGGTATAAATTTTAAGTATCCGTATTTCACATTTTAAAGTGGATACCTTAAATACTACATTTTTTCACTGGACTGAAAAGTACAAGTATTTTTTTATTAGGCCTGTTGTCTGAGACCTGCTGAAAAGGCTGAGGGTTTATTTTTAACACATTCATAATTTGAGCAAACAAAAATATTCAAATAAAAACAGCTACAAAAAAATTATCAATTCAGTTGTTTATGTTGAACAAAATTCTGTGCAAATCTGTATCAAAATCACGTGAAGCTTTATTGTGTCTCAAAATCTGCACAAAATACTTTTACTTTTTACTCTTTAAGTACATTTTTAAATGGGTACTTTAATACTTTTACTGAAGTAGATTTTTTCATGCAAAACTTTTACTTTTACTTGAGTATTTTTCGCTCCAGTATCTGCTCTTTTACCTAAGTAACAGAACTGAGTACTTCTTTCACCACTGAGTCTATGGTACAAACAGAACATAACTGAATTATATTAAAACAGAGTACATGTGATAATACTGCAGCTGCTTAGAAAGGTCAACTCCAAATTCCAAAATCTTTCATTCCTGAACTCAAGAGGATAAATAACCTTCTTTAAAACCATAATCTCATCTTTCCCAAATAAAGTGGATGTCCTATGCTAAAACTGATTTAGTATAGTTACTGCATTTCATTTAAACATCAGTTTAGTTTTAATATTTATTGTGACTACAAAAATTATAATGAGAAAACCCCAACTGACTGTATGAAAAAAAACCTTGTATGTAAGTAAAACTGAAATAATAAGCTTTGAAACATACCAAAGAACGAAAAATGGCGCCATTGTTAGTTACGTCAAGGCGAGGTCTCAGGACACTGGTATCCTACGGCAAACAAACAAAACTGTAAAATAAAATATAACATGGCATTACTGTACAAATGTGCATTCATTTCAAATATTGGTTTCTATTCATTCACTGTTCATTTTGCGAGTGCTTAAATTACTTACAAAGCGGTGCATGCTACAGAGCCTAAAGTACAAATGCTAGCCATCTGTTTTTAAACTTGGTATTACAATTTTATTATTTTAATTTTTAATCAATATTTGAGGATAAGTCAAGGTAAGTCAACTGAACATTAATCAAAACATAGTCTTTAAATAGTGTTCAATGTTACAAATAGCGTAAAAAGGAATATGCCACTATGCAAAAACACACCTGTGCAGTGTGGCCGACCCTAAATGCATTATTTGTCCTTTGTTTTGTTGTTTCAGTCAGTGCAGCCACATGATAAAACATCATTAAGTACACATATTCATTTTTGGGAATGTGATAGTAATAAATAATACAATAACAGGCCTACTTGCTTTTTCAAATGATTCAGTCATTTAGGCAATGCATTTTTACTCTAGGCAAAGAAACAAATGGATATCTGTTTGTTGTCTCAGCCTTCCCAGGGCCTCCTGCACCACCAAAGATAACAGATGCCTATGATGACTGCATAAATCTGGAATGGGTTGCACCAAAAAAGACGGGTGGCTCACGGATTCTGGGATATATTTTGGAGAAGCGCAAAAAAGGGAGCAATCTGTGGTCAGTTGTAAACCCATCTGGTGAACTAATAAAAGGTAATTTTGCATAAAACATTAAACAAATTAAACACCTGATGTGACGTTAATTATAGCCACTTATGTTACTTTGTTTCCCTAGAGAAGAAATATTCTGTAAAAGATGTTGTGTCAGGTTTGGAGTATGAATTCAGAGTGGCAGCTGTAAACCTTTCAGGACCTGGAGAATCCAGCTACCCCTCTGAGTTTGTTTGTGCACGAGATCCCAAAAGTAAGTACATCATGGTGGGTTAATGTAATATCATAACATTCATAGAGCTCATAGTGGGGCCTATTTGGAATTGGCTTTTCATTTTGTTATGACATTTTACTTGACATGGCATTTAATGTACTCCCTGTCAGCATAACTTTGTTAATGTTCTACACAAAAAGTGGGATTATAATAATACTAGTGATTGTTTTTGCTGTTGTTATTATTATTATTATTATTATTATTATTATTGTTATTATTAGTGCCTCCTGGAAGAGTAATAGGCTTGAAGGTGACAGAAACCTCCTACACACACTTTGCCTTGACATGGACCAAACCTGAGGAGAGACAGGGAATCCGGGATGAAGCCAAAGGATATTTTGTTGAGATTCGAAATGCAGAGTCATGTGAATGGTCTCGATGTAACACCACCCCTATGATCACCACTTCATACAGTGTAAAAGGCCTCCGGTCCATGAACCTGTACTGGGTCAGAGTGATAGCTGTCAATGATGGAGGAGAGAGTGCCCCCGAAGAGCTGCCCAACTTTGTGATGTCTATGCCTCTGCCAGGTATGTGTGAATCCTCAGATTCATAAAAGAAGATAAAAATGCATGTGTGACACTCCTGTTAAAAATGCCTTTGCTTAACTCTATTATGTTATAAACAGTAAATAAACTTTTTTATTCTAAGTATTGCTTTCTGTTTGAATACTTGTTCCATTTCTCTTCTAAGTGAGACCAAAATTTACAAATCAGAAAATGAAGAGTTTCATAGTGGTGAGAGCAGGAAATTCAGTCAGGATAACAGTAAACTTTGAGGTAAGACTCATTTAACTACATTACACATTTGCAAACTATTACTACAGTGCAGTATATATACCCATTATAATGCTGTTTGATAGGCTTCCCCTAGACCAGACATTATGTGGCTGAAGGACAATGTGCCTGTAGCAAAGCGTGTTACAGTGAGTAACTGTGATGGGTCATCCCAGCTGCTCATCCCCTCATCTGAGCGCTCAGACTCAGGCATCTACTCCATTCTGGTGAAAAACCTCGTGGGACAGGAGACGTTCAGCACCGAGGTTAGAGTCACAGGTAAAACTGAGCTCATGTCTTTCACAATCTGTTAATAGCTATTGTCAGATGTCATCACAACATCTGTCCTATATAAACATGATGTCTAGATCTCAGTGGGAATTTCCTGATTATAAAATGAAATATTAATTATAAGATAATCAAGTGTAGCTGAAATTGGAAATTTTTCTTTTTGATATTTTTTATGAAGATTTGATAAGGAATCCAACTACCCCTATCCCGGTAAATCTAAACTGGAATCCTCTCTAGGATTTACAGGCTGGTCACCACACCCTCCTCTGCATCTCAGGCCAACCTCAAACAGAGCTTCTTTTTGTTCATGAACCACCATTTTTGTTATTATATGGATGGATGGGCCATGCTTTTCTCTGGTTGGCTCATCAGCCTGTCAATAACGTGTCCAGAATAAAGGGAACCAGGACCCAGACCACATATCTTTGTATAGAATGGGAAAAGCATGTTGTCTTGGCTGGCCAGGCAAAACTACCCTCCATCAGAGAGTGAGGCATAATCAGATCTACAAACAACAATTTGATTTACACTCCTTCTAAATATTTTTTTGTTAATATATGGTTCTGAATAGTTTTCTAAATCAATTGTTTTTGGTTACAGATGACCCGAAGCCTCCAGGCCCAGTGGAGCTGGAGGAAAACGTCCCAGGAACAGTGACGGTTGTCTGGGAACCCTCTCCTGATGAAAAGCGAGATGACCGCCTCCACTACACCGTGTCTAAACTGGACAGCACCAAACACACATGGAGTACAGTAGCCGACCGACTTTTTAATAACAGGTTTACAGTTTGTAACATCATGCAGGGGAGAGAGTACCACTTCAGGGTGTATGCCAAGAACGATATGGGCATTTCGGCACCCTCAGAATCACCTACCTGGGGACGAGAGAAGAAGAGAGGTATTCTGTATTTTATATCTATTTTTATATAACAGACATTATTTTGATAATATTCACTGATAATGACATATCTACGGAAACAAACAGGTGGCTCTTTACCAGAAAAGGTAAATAGTGGACTTTTAACAATAATGTTTTCTTCTTTTTCTAGAAAAGTTTGTTCTAAGCTTGCCGTCAAGTAAGGACTGTGATTTGCAATGTGCCCCCACCTTCATTGTTCCATTGAAACTCCACACTGCACCCAAAGGTTATGAATGCTACATGAGCTGTGCTGTGACAGGAAACCCCAAACCACGCATCACGTGGTATCGGAATAACATTAGTCTAAACACAAATACTAACTATTACATCTCCAACACATGCGGGGTCTGCTCCATGCTGATCCTCCAAGTTGGATCCAAAGATATGGGAGAGTTTGTCATCACAGCAGAGAACGCGCTGGGAAGAGCCGAGAGCTCCACTGTGCTCTGCATCAGAGGTGAGTTGTTTCTGAAAGTTACAGCTTTATCAAAATTATAGAAATATTTAATATTTTATCTATGTATATGTCATTTTTTTTGTCTTCTCTTCTTCGCAGAATAAAGCAACAGAAGATGGTGTAGTCATTTGCAGTGTGTATGCAACAGTTAATTTTAAATGTATCATATTATAAATATGAATACAAATATGATTGATATTGACTGAGTAATTATATAATAAAATTGCATATATGACATAATAGAAGAGCCACTGTGCCCTGTGGTTGTGTTTTCCACTGCAAGGAGCTTGCTTAGATCATGTGACTATGGCATGCCCAGACAGCATGTGTAGGCTGTAGTGTACGTAGGCCTCGTGCAGCTATGGCTCTGGGTCATAAATAGCTCGTAGTGAGTCCAAGCCCATGGCCCAAGCAGTGGACGTGTAGTTTCTCCATTAGATGACAGCGCACGTGGTGGTAGGGTCTCAGCCACTCCCCGCTGCTGCACAGCCCCTCACTCCTCCTTTTTCTTCCTGAATGGACGAACACGCTGTCTGCGGCACACGCCCCCTTTGTCATCTCTCACTCCAGCTCCCCATCAAGTGCCTACTGCAGCTTATCAGGACTTTATTGTGCAGTGGTTTAAAAACCAGGCCGATTTGTGCGTCGCCTATTAAAGCGACTTGACTTAAACGGCACTTTTGACCGAAATCTAGGCGTTTGAGTCAGAGACTCCGTGCGTAAAAGCTCCGAGAACATTGTGTCCTCCGTGGGACAAAATGACAGCGAAACATCGTAAAGGGAAGAACAACCACAAACATGAAGACAACTTTTTCAAGAATGATGTTATGGAGTCTGAAGTTCGCACTGCAGGGAACAACTACACTCTCGCCTTGGTTTTAGTGCTAGTTGTTGTACTTGGAGGCGCAATAGGCGCGTGGTTCTGTTTCCAACAGCACCAAACTTTAACCTACTTGACTGACAATCTTATGGGAATACAGATGAAAATAGCCAAACTACAGTCCTCTCACGAAGAGCTCAGACAGTCAAGTGGAAAGGTAAGTTTTCAAATACTTTGCATTGCATTCTAGTGATATTGCACTAAAGTAATATAATCTATAGAGTGATACATATTATTTCTGTAAAGACTTAAATATATATGCTGTAGCATCTAAAAGAAAAGGTCCAGCACATGCCATCAGTCCACGTTGCCAGTTGCAAGCAAAGTGGAGGCCTCTATCAGATTTCAAAATGCCAGGTCCCTTATTGGATAAGAGTACAAAACTCTATTTCAAACCTCCAGGCAGCTGCTGAAGCTTGTAATGAGGATTATACTTGACCTATACAGTTTAACAGAATTTTACTGCAGCCAAATAAAGACAAGTTAATATTCAAAAAACATCAATAAAGTGGCTGTTGAATAATGGATGGCCTGGATAATTATAATCAGATGCAGTGAGCCAAGGATAAATATAGTTTGTGATAGTGTTACTGAGCCCAAAAACTGTTTACTGGGCTTCAGTGAAAATCCAATAGTGTTAACTCAATCATTATTAAAGTGAATGACCCTGTGTTGTGAACTCCTGTTCATGACCTGAGCTATAGGGATCTATATATATGAACCCTATATAAGAGGGTCAGACTCCAAACACTTCCCTGGAGAATATTCTGAATAGGGCACTTTGCCTCTGTATTACTCAAAGTTAGAGAGGCAACTTAACTAGCCCAGGACTGTTCAAATATTTTAAACCAGCAATTTGTAGCCTATTAGTTGGTTCACTTTTCAGTGGGTTTTAAATAGTTCAAGCACATTAGCACACTTTTTTGTTTTGTAGTGTTTATGCAGACAATCCAGCACTGTGGTACAAGTATACAACTGGAAAGTGCATCACTCATTTGCCTTATCTCTGTTATTTACCCTGTTGCCACAGCACATTTCAGACGGCCTGGTATCCCGCTTGAATGCACTTGAAGAGTCCTATTCTCTGGCCCAGAAACAAGTGGGCATGGCGCTGGCCACGGCAGAACAGCTTAAAACCTCAGACCTACCTGCCCAGGTGTTGTCACTGCACACCGAGATGAAAACGAGATTGGCTGAAATGCAACAAGCCACAGTGTCCACGGAGCAGCTGGGCCACTTCCAGAGTTTGGTGCAAGGGAAGAGCGAGGAGTTTGAGGGGGTCAGGCTGAAGCTGGAGGCCCTGTCGGCACTCGGCGATGGCTTATCTCTCAAAGTGGAAGCACTAGAGAGCAACCTGGGGGCAGCCGAATCCAAACTCACCGAGCAGGTTGCTACTTTGAGTGCTAGTCTGGATGGACAAGCTGCTGAAGTGCTGAGTCTAAGGGAGCAACTGGAGGAAGCTAGTGTGAGGTAAAAGAAATATTTTGTTTTAGCCAGTTGTTTTCAAACTGTGGCGTGTTGGTGTATTCTGGTAGTACTCAGAGGTTTATGTGGCTCATGTATTTATTTTATTTATTCTGTTTTTCACTTTTACTGACACAAATGAACAGGCAGTTGCATCACATTTCCAAATTGCAGTGAAACTGGGCATCCACACAATTTTCAACAGATTCCAAATACCTAGTTAAAAATACAGTTGAACAAGAAATCTTTAAAGATTTTTTTTAACCAACAACAAGCATGTGTAAACACAACACATGACAAAGTAGAAAATTGCTTTTCATTTTAGTTCTATTGGTGCTTGAACCATTTTAAGAATTATCGGTTTAGAGAAATAGCTCACCTCCTCTCAGCCATAACTCAGTGTTTATTTTGCCAAAGCTTTTGTGTTAGCCAGTGTCATGTTGCCTTATACACCCACAGTGAGATCCCCTTCATCTGTGAAAACATACTCATTTCTAAATATATTTTACAGTTGAATAATTTAGCAGTTTTTCTTTCCTAGTATGATATAAATTTTCTTTGTAAGCATCACAGTTGCTTGAAAATTGCTCTATAAATGAACTAACTTCTGAAACTTATGTTTTGCAGAGCTGAGGTTCAAACCGAACAGGCCCCAGAAGCAACAGAAACGACAGAGGAAGAGCAGTTGGAGCCGGTAAGCTCTAAAGTCAGATTAGTTTTTGTTACCATACAAAATAATACCTCATCTGGTTAAAGGTATAAAGTTAAATGTATGCACTACATATATACCGTACTATGTAGTAGCAGTTAAGAATGGCTTGAGCCTATCCAGGGGGCTCACAACCACTCTCACATCAATTCACTGGGAGCAATTCACTAATACATGTGGGTCTTTGGACTTTGGTATGAAGCTGAACACAGAGGAGGGTCTTTTCTGAGAAGCAAACTGTTAAACATCCGGTTTTCTGTGTTACTTTGGGCAGTTATATTTTGATATTCTAGTATGGCAATACTAGCCAGCTACCCTGGGGCTGAAAGACAGAAATATAGCCATCATTCTGTATCAATTGCCAATTGCAGCCATCAAAATCTCTGGTAGGTGGTAGTCCGGACTTTGAAACTGCTGTGGCAATTGTTTCAACTGAGCAAGTTTCATATAATCACATAGAGCTTTGCCTGATCCAAAACAGTGCTATGAAATATTTAACATTTTGTCTGTCTCTAGGTGTTGGAGGATATTGCTGCAGAGGTTTTGGAACAAGCAGAAGCACCACAACAAAAGACGACTGAAGAAGAAACAAAAGAAGGAGAGGAACTTCCACTGACAGATGAAGTGGTCTCGACCAAACATGCTGAGGAGGAGGAGGAGGAGGAGAAGGAGGTGGTAGAAGTTACTGAGGAGGAGCCAGCTGCACCAGAAGAGCTCTCCGTGGAGGAGGACGCTGAGGAGGCTCCAGAGGAACCTACCCCTGAAGTGGAGGACATAGTCGAGACTGAGCCTGTACAGGAAGAGACCACAGAAAACCAGGAAAATGTTCAAACTGAGGAACCAAATACTGAAGATGTAGAGGCAGAGAAAATTGATGAAAGCGCTGGAGTAGAGGATGCACAGGAAGTAGAAAAAACACAAGAGGACGTCCCTAAAGAAGATGAAGAAGTTTTAGAGCAGTCAACAGAACCTGAGCCAGAGGAGCAGTTAGAAACCGAAGAAATAACAGAGGAAGAGATAGTGGAGCAACCAGAGGAGGCTACAGAAGCAGTAGAAGAAGAAGAACAAGAACCTGCACAAGAGGACTCACTAGCAGAGGATACTAATACTGTAGATGACACAAGCATAGTAGAAGAAGAGACAGCGACAGTAGCAGAACCAGAAGTAGCAGAACTTCCTAAGGAACAAGAGGAGCAGGTGGAGGTAGAGACTGATAACCAGGCTGAACAGGTTGAGCCAGAGCCACAGCCAGAAGTGTTAGAGGAGGAGGTTCAAGATTTTCTAGAGGACAAATGTAAGTATTGTAAGAACATGTATTACAAAACATCAACTGTTCTCATTTTAACCATATTTTTTCATGTATTTCACAGGAGTGCATCCCACAGGCATGGACTTTTGAAATGGACTTGTCCACAAAATAAAAGGGAATCTTTCTGAGTGTCTCACACACACATCAACACAGAAATAAGGAAGCATTGTGTTTGAATAGGTTTTTATTGCATTATCAACAATGTGGTTGCTTTGAAAAAGGCATATCTGGTCAGAAATCTGTCTACCTCAAAGATGTGTCTTTTTTTATTAGTAATTTGAAGGTCTTGCTGCTAAAACGACCACAGAAGCCTTAATCTACAACAGTTTCCACTCGCCAACACTAGCACTTGTTGTCAAGGTTAGAGCTCATGCAGTTACTGTATAGTATACAGTTACAATGGATTACTGATGCACTTAAAGCCATAAACAAAACCTGCTTGTCTACATGAAAACAGTTGCCTATTGCCACTGTGGAATGTATCATATTCTAAGATTATCGTGCAAAAAACTGAGAGATCCATCTGCTGAATACATAGGCAGTCGTGCTGCCACTGACAGCTAATAGAAGTATGTTAAGGTTTTGGGAAAGTTTTAGTGGGTAGCTTTTTGTACTTTTTAATTTTCAAATGAATTCATTACCAACTGAGAAAACTGGAAGAGGAGATTCTTCATATTTTGCACTTAAACTGGTTACTGCTAAAGCTGTGTGTGATGTCAAGGGTTAAAAGTGTTGTCAAAGTATATTGGCAAAAGCTGGGATCCCTAATTATAGTGCTGAAATTAGAGCAATTAAATTATGATCTAAAGGGTCTCATGTCACTGACAACATTTTTTTCACAGCACAAGCTGCAAAATAACCGTCTGTCTTTTTCAGCAGAGTTGATCACCAGGAGAACTGTTTCATCAAAGGCCTTTTTGTTAATCTTACATGTCCGTTGCATTCTTTAAATAAACTCCAGTTTTTGATTTTTGTTCTGTCTGTGACTATATGAGACTATGAGTTACTTAGTGAAATTCTAAATTTACAAATGTATGGATTACACAATGCATAAATTGACATTGTCTAAAGAACCCTCCCTAGGTTGCGACATACACTGCCTGGCCAAAAAAAAAGTTGCCACCAAAAAAAAAAAAGGTCACACACTCTAATATTTCATTGGACACCTTTAGCTTTGATTACGGCATTCGCTGTGGCATTGTTTCGATAAGCTTCTGCAATGTCACAAGCTTTATTTCCATCCAGTGTTGCATTAATTTTGCACCAAGATCTTGCGTTGATGATGGTAGAGTCTGACCGCTGCACAAAGCCTTCTCCAGCACATCCCAAAGATTCTCAATGGGGTTAAGGTCTGGACTCTGTGGTGGCCAATCCATGTGTGAAAATGATGTCTCATGCTCCTGAACCACTCTTTCACAATTTGAGCCCGATGAATCCTGGCATTGTCATCTTGGAATATGCCCGGGTCATCAGGGAAGAAAAAATCCACTGATGGAATAACCTGGTCATTCAGTATATTCAGGTAGTCAGCTGACCTCATCCTTTGAGCACAGACTGTTCAGCTGACCTATCCTTTGAGCACAGACTGTTGCTGAAGCTAGACCTGACCAACTGCAGCAACCCCAACCTATTTGCTTAGTTAAATCCAGGTGGTGACTTTTTTTTTTGGCCAGGCAGTGTATATTTAAAAACCTACTATGTTCTATGCAACTTTTCCATGCATGTTGTCAATTAATTTTAGTGTTTTTCAATGTGTATTCTTCAAAACAAATTTAGTGTGTTTACTTTTAGTCAAGTCATGTAGATTAGATAAATGTAAAGGTTTCTATCAAATTCTTATATTAAGTTATTATTTATTCCCTTAGTGTTTGGTAACCGTTATCGGGTCAGATATGTGCTGTATAGTATCTTAATTGGATGGATGTTCTTGCTTTAGTCCAGTGCTGATGCTTAATATTGATTGTATGAGCATCTTCCTGTTTCGCAGCAGGAAGCATCTCTCTCTCCTCTGCATCAGCGCCTGATACAGTGTCATACCGGCCTCTCCCTCCTCACTACAGCAGCTCTGACCTTCCCCTAGTGAGCGACATGCAAGCCTTTGCTCCTCGGTAAGTCCCCTTATTCATCATCATTTCCTCTTCTTATCTTTGTGGTGCTGTAGGGTCTTTTGAATTGATTCAGTTCAGAGGCTGATCATCAGAGACTAGTTATTAGCTACACTGTTTGAGTTGGCTGCCGGCTATTGCTCTTTTGAAGTACTTCTGATTATTAACAATTTATGTGCAGTCATGTTGATTTTCTTAATGTGTAGGAAGGATTGTTTTGTTTTTCTCCTTACATTTTTCTCGTGAGTTATCTATTTTTGTTTTACTTTGAGGCCTGTAATACAACTTTTTACTGTTTCCTCAATGCTTCAATCCTTTTTTAGAGATGCTATTTTTGTTATATTGTTATAATATTTCTTAACACTGAAGTTTGAATTGAATAATTCATTGTTGTATATGTACAGCAGAGTCTTGCCAGTTTGACAGTGATTTCTCCTCAGAGAGATCAATAGCAGTAAAAGCAGAGGCGGGGCACTGCTCTGGGTAAAACATGACCTGATGCTGATGCTGGTTCAGCTCTTTCTTCTCCCTTAACAGCACCAGCGGAAATGTGGTCTAGTTACAGTATGCAGATAGTGAGCACATAGTAATTCTTATGAGCCATAGGGAATATGACAAACAAGAATTACATTTTTTCCCCTCATATTGATTGATCACAATTTTCTATTTTATTTCAGTGGGTCTAAAATAATACATAAAATAAAAACAAGCACAACAGCACATTTAAAACAACTTCAGCTGACCAAAGTGTTTCACATGAAAGTCAATAGCAATGTCAAAGATAATACGGTAATACAAATAACACTAGACATATGAAGAGTAGGTAAAAGAGTATAAAATCTTAGCTATTTAGGCCAGTCAAATGTTTTTCTTCAAAATTGGATTTCTGCTCCAAACCACTTACTTTACTGACAGGGGATTGGCTGTGGACCTCTGGATTAAAAAGACCCAAGCTGACCATTAACAATTAGGAATGACTGACTCTCGATCTTGATTAAAATCAGATTAATGGTACAACCTTACGATTTTGGTAGACGACAATGATAGTGGTATTAAATAATCTATTATGAGACTAAACAACCTACCATTGGGGTAAATTTACACAAAGCATGTCCACACTGATTATAGGCCTTCTAATACTACTGCTGATACTCCTACTTGAGCGGCTCAAGCCCTTAATTGTGCTATAACTGCTTCTTCAACTACTACGACTTTTTAATTACTATTCATCTATCAGTTTTGCCCATATGGTAATGATAATTGTACTGATCAAAATTAAGCAAGTAAAAGGCCAATTTACCTTTTTTCTTGTAATTATAATAGCAAAGTAGACTATATTTAGTTTAGCTATTTAGAGTCATTCTAATGGTCGAACTAGTATGTGTGTGTGTTATTAGTCTGTGTTTCATTCTGTTACCCTCTAATGATCCTTTATCTGTTTCCATTGACCCAGGCATTTTCTGGCCCCGGTCCGAGATGATGAGGCCGAGTCCCAAAGAAAAGCCAAATCTCGCCATGCCAGACAGACTCGTAGGTCAACACAAGTGAGTATCACAAATCACAAGAATAAAATACATCTATTAATAGTGAGAAATGATTCATTCCATAGATGACAAAATGTTGAACGGAATGTGTAAAACCGATTTAGGTTTGAGGATGAATAGTAAGAACATGTTTTCAGATTATTAGAGGTATGGGTAACGATTACTTTGGTTGTCATTCACACAGGGGGTGACACTGACAGACTTAAAAGAGGCTCAGAAGAGTGGTAGCTTGTCCTCCTTAGATCCACAGCCAGGGGGCGCTGGTGTGTGGGATGACATCAGACTCAACATCAGCCTGGCAGAATCAATGGAACCACGAGGCATCAAAGTAGTAGACAACGTGAGCACAAGACACCACGAGACAAATTTTCATAATGTGTAATTAATGTGTGACAAGTTTTCTCAATGCGACAGGGAAATACTGAATCCAGATTAGAGGTTATTGTTGAATCACCAGGCTTTTTCCACTCACCCACTACAAGACCACGTGGGCTCTCTGACTACAATACAAGTAACAGCTGCTATAAAGGTCAGTGTTTCTTATCAAACCAACAATGCAAAGGTATGTAAGACATGTTTAATTAAAATTAATGTATAATTTAAATGTACTTTCTTTTCAAGTGCAGTTAATGAGGGGTTGTGGAGAGACGAGAATCATAACCCAATTGAAGACACGGCATTGTTGACTTTTATCTCGACACAGCAGCCCAGGCAACTTTACTGTGATGCTGATGAGGACAAAGCCTGTGCTGCAGAGGTATGGCAGGTAATACTAGAATTTCCTGATTAAGCCACAAGATGGAGCCATTGCTTAAATTCAGGCAATCCTCCAGTGGGTTCAAGGCACATTTTTCACCCATGCAGATCACAAGAACCATGGTACTCAGTCCATACTGCTGTTTAGTGTATTTGCTTATAAATACCACCCAGCAGCATATTATGTACTTTGATTATTTTCATTTCATAATCTATAGGTAAGATAAGGTATACTTGCTTTATAGGGAAATTAGTCCTCTGCGTTTGACCCATCCTTTAATGTCAACAGAGCAACCTGTCAGGAGCATCTCCAGATCTTGGGTTGGGTTTAGTCGGGACTAGCTGGATGATTAGCCTGTTGTGCATGTTATAGATTTAGTATCAGTATTAAGTAACTAGTGTCTTATTTGTATTCACCTCCCGTTTTCTCAGACTGTGGCAAAGCCTTTCTTCAAACACTCTGTCTCTCTGGTGCCTGATGCAATATTTAGACTTGTGCTGCAATCATTTTTCATGGATGTAAAGCATGTGTGAGTTTTCTTTTACCTACAGTGCTTTAGAATAATATTACAGAGACAGAGCCCACTCTCCCATCTAAGTCGCTTTGCTTCTCTGCATCACATGTCTCAACATTCCAGACCATATTGGGCCAAACACAGTCACTCAGAGGGCTTCAGAGGGCTGTGCTTCTCTCAGCTTTAAAAGATATGAACTCCCCATCCACCTGGTCCTTTGGAAAACGCTGACCCAGAACTTGGTATTTATTAGACTGGACTCGGTGTTTAATTAAGCCTCTTAGCCGCTAGACATTTTCAGATTTTAATACGTGATGATGTCCCACTCTCAAATAGGGGCAGGAACCAGTATTCTTATACTGATTGTATGACATTTATATAAATGCAGATAAATTAGTCTGAATGAACCTGATTATTACATTAGTGACATGGCCAATCATCTCTCTACATTCATCAGATTAGGCAAATTAACAATACTTGTTTTCACATGTCCTTTAAACATTCCAGGAGAACAGTATATTGTCATGTGAAAACCAGCTCAATTATGTAAAATGTGTCATTTTGAAGGTCATTTTGTGATACGTGGTTGTTTTGGATTAGATTACATTATTTCAATATCTATTGTAGTTTTGAACTCAATTTGTTTTGTCCAAGGAGGTCTGTATAACTTATAAAAGAATGCAACACAGCAATGTAAAGGGCTGAGGTAATGTCAAGTTGACACATGGCAGAGATAGCTAAAAGTGGAGCTATGACCTTATTCCTGATTTGGATGACAAAAAATTAGCTAGGGCTTAAGCAATTTCAGCTATCCTTTTCTTTCCCAGCTACTTGAACGTCTCTACTCATGTTTAATGTAAACTGTAGGTATATGTTACTAATTAACTCTTTGTATGCCCAGTTATATTTAAGATAGACATGATGGATTTTGATGAGATTTGATTAAAGGCTAACTATGTACATTTTCTGGTTCAGGATTTTCCACTGCATTAGGTGTCATTGCTTTGCCTGGAATGTTCCATGGTATAGCATTAAACTTATTGCATTTATTCAATTATGGGCATTCTGTTGCTCAAAAATAATATGCATTCTTACTGTGAGCTCGGGCACCTCTTTACAAATCAGGGGCCTCATTTATAAAACCCTCTGTACGCACAAAACGAGGTCAGAAATTTGCGTATGCAGCTTGTCGCGTCACAGTTGCAATTGCGCACCTCCACGCAAAATCTGGAGCTGGCGTACGGTACGCACTTTCAGAGACACGGCTCAGAGGCGAGGACTCTTTTATAAATGTCGCAGCAAGGAGCCGTGAGGGGAGAGGGTTTGAGGAAGTCATGTGTGGTGGAAGTTTGAAACTGTTAATTTTGACATCATTTTTCCAGAAAAAGACATAGAATCTAACTGAACTGTGAGCATTTCGTCGCAAACGTGTGGGAAACGTACACAATTTATTTGAGTATCCTAATTTTACAATTGGCATTGGCACTGGCTGACGCTGATATTGGATGATCCCCGCAGCAACACTGTGTCCTTTTATGAAATGATCATTGGACACACGTCTGACCCTCTCTTACAGCTTATCCACGGAGGAAGCGCCCGGCCAAATACGATCAAAGTCGCGCTGCAGTCACGCGCACGGCACCGCGGCTCCACTCCCCCTCCCTCCTCTCACACACACACACACACACACACACACACACACACACACACACACACACACACCCACACACACACACACACAGTGGATCCGTGTTCGCCTCTCCTCTCTCAAGCCTGTGGACTTCCGCGTGCGTGTGGCTACAGCGTGGCCGAAACTAAACACATCCATGTATGCCCCATGCCTCCTCCACACACGCACTCGCGGACCGCGGCGCTGACACGTCCCACATCCATTCAAACCTGTGCGTGCACCTGGGTGCGTAAAGCGATATAAGAATTAAACAACCTTTTCCGTGCGTGTTTCACGCTCTTTGCAGCCTCACTAAAACATCAGTCATTTCAATAAAGCACTTATATTTAAATGCTTAAACGACACGACAAGTCAGTGTGTTAAAATGTTGTTTCAGAGACGCAGAGTTAACTTTTTCTCTTTAAGTTTCCACGCGTCCTCTGCTGCATTTGAAGGAAAGTGCGTCAGGAGGGTTTTATAAACCCTAATATATATTTTTTTAGGTACGTGAAATTTGTGCTTTGCCCTTACGAACTTTTTCAAGTAGATTTAGACGAACTCTTTTATAAATGAGGCCCCTGACCTGTAGCTTGGCCTGGTGACGTCACCTGCTTGTCTCCATGTAAAGAATGCCATACTGTGGAACATTCCAGACAAAGCAACAATCCCCATGGAGACAAGCAGGTGACTGACCCTCCACCATGAAAAAATATATATATTATACCTTTAAATTTCATAGAATTTCTATTGAATACTTAGGCTTAATGCTCTTTCTGATACAACCATTTCCAATGAGTAGACTGATCTATAGATACTTATGTAGTTCCATATTTTACACACCATCTTCCATCTGGCTGTTATAAGAGATGCTGCCAAAAGAAAAACGCTACAAATTAAAACTGGATTAATCATAAAAACATGAATAATTCTCTTTGTTTTCCTATGATGCTTCAGGCAGTTATGAATGAAAAGCAGTACCCCATTGAACAGATTCCAGGTCAGCTGTCCTTCACTGTCTTAAGCCTTAGAAGTGGTTGTAACACGAGAGACTGTTGTTGTGTTATGGACGGGCCTATATATGTCTGTGATAATCATCTCAGCAATGAGTTTTATCAGGAGCACGACAGGCTGCCCATCATACTGCGACCCTACCATAACCCTCTGATGATCCAGCCAGATTTTCCACACAACCCCAGAGCCTTCTAGAAACAGGTGCAACACGAGTCCACTGCAAATATTTCCAACATTTAAGTGACGATAGCCTGAAACCTGACCACTTCTAATACAGCATGCATTACTCATGAAACACAGCTAAGCCTCACGTCTAATTAGAATGTGTCCAAGAGCTTCAACAACTGTGATTTAAGCATTTGTGGTATATTATCGGTATAATCTAAATACACACGAGCCACAATGGACAAAATGGAAAGTTCTTAAAAACCCATCAGAAGGTGGATTCCAGCTGGAGTACGAATTCAGTAAAAGTCTCCACAGTGAGTGCCAATGTGATTTATCCAGTCCAAAACTGTTCTGTTACAGGTACAGTGGGGCTGTTAAATAAGGCTGCAAAAGGAGCTATAGAGCAGAAGTGCTATTTGTAAGCCTACGGGGCACTAGCATAGATCTAATTTAAGAAGTTCATTTCCTCTACAACAGATTATACTCCCTCTACCAGGCAAAGTTTTTATTGTGGTTTGACAGTATGATCCATTACAGCAGTTTACAATAGCCTGCTGGTGCTCCGTGATAGTAATGTTACAAAGTGGGAAAGGGATTTCAAGATTATTAGGTCAATCAATATTCATGCTTTTTCAGGTCACTTCGTAATCGTGAGAAAAAAAATAGTCCCTAAAATTTGACAGTATTGTGATTTAGCTATTTTAAGTGTCACAATATTTTTATGAACTTTTGAAATTGGTCCGTGGGCCTGAAATGTTTTGGTTTGATTTCGTAGCTCCATTTAGTGCTGTCACATAGTCAACCTGAACAAATCACTTTTTTTTTTTGTTATGATGTGATGTTAGAATAATGATTGTACAACATTGTTCACCAGTGCATTTGTAGAGAATAGAGAACATAACACATCTCTAAATACAGTGGTGGAACATAACAAAGTAAAAGTAGTAAAGTACTGTACTTAGTCAAAATTTTAGGCATCTGTCCTTTACTTAAGTAGATTTTACAGTGGGTACTTTTTACTTTTACTTCACCACATTTGAGAGCAAGTATCTGTACTGAGGGATTTGTTTTTAACACATAGTTTGAGCTAACAAAAATATACAAATAAAACCAGCCAGAAAAAAATGATAAATTCAGTTGTTTCTGTTGAACAAAATCAAAATCAAATCAAAATCACTACATTTGAAGCCTTGTGAAATACTTTTACTTTTTACTCTTTAAGAACATTTTTAAATGGGCACTTTAATGCTTTACTTTACTTTTCAGGTGATACTTTTACTTGAGTATTTTTTTACTCCGGTATCTGTACTTTGACTTAAGTAACAAAATTGAATACTTGTTCCACCACCGACTAAATATCATACTTTCTTTCTTTGATGGAGGCTATATGCATTCATTTCAACTTAACTCTAACCCTGAGGACAAAGTAGACTCTGAACTGAACTAAACAGAAGGGGCTTGCGTGCCACCAATGGTACCAGTTTGAGAACCACTGCCACAGACTAAATACGGTGGAAGGAAGCCCTGTACCCTGGAGAGAACCATAATAATACAAGGAGACTCCACTGAGAACCAGTAACAGAAGAGAAAATAGCTGTGAAGCACTCTATAAAAGGAATGAGTCAGCCTGCGATCCAGAATTGTTTAAGATAAGGTCACTTAGATGCAAAACAAACCATAAACGCCCCTTTTTTTTAGCAAATAAACACATCTGTAGTATATAAACACCAAAATATGATGTTTGCACCACTTCAATGAAACACAATCAGTCAGGACAAGTACCTCATGTCCACACCACTCTTCCATTTTCTCTCCCTTTTCATCAAACCTGGGGGTGGTTCCTGTTTTATTTACGTTTCAGTTCAGTTGTTGATAGCTCTTGTGCACAGCTAACCCTCCAGGACACAAAAAAATCTCCCCTTAGAGGTTCGGTGTGTGCTCCCCTCCACGTAACCCAGAGCACATCAGCGGGACAGTTTTAGCCCTCATCGCAAGATCAGTCTAGAGCAGCACGTCTGGCAATGGTCCACGGAGCACTGCCAAAGCTGGGGTGAGCAGGAGAGGAGAGAGGGAGGGGGGAGAGAGAGGGGAGAGAAGGGTCTAGGGGGACAGAGGCACTGGGCGGGCAAGCATTAGCAAGCAGTGGTGAAGAAAGAAAGAGAGTATTTAAAACTTTGGGAAGGGCCAGATCTGGGATCAGACTTTGTTGGTGGTTGCCGGGAAGGCTTGGGAATCTCTTACCAGAATTCTGAAATTTTGGAAGCTTGTTTTTGGATTGGAGTTATGGGTTTCGTTTTCAGGTGGATAGGACAGTGAAGAGGAGAAAGGTTGAGAGGTTATAGACGGGCAGACAGAGGAGATGTCATCTTACTTTGCCCGCTCCAAGGACCTGACCCGAACCAGGAAGTCTGTGAGCGATTCACCGCCAGCATCACCGTCCTACACTGACAAGAACTATAGAGTAAGATCAGTTAGAATGTTATTTGATGTTGAATCACATATCGAAATTATTACTAAGGCTGTGCAAATGATTTCATTTTAATTGAAAATTGATTCTGTCGTTTCTAATCGTCCATTATCAAGTCATTTTAATCAAGAGGTGATGTCAGTAAACGCTTGTAGATTGGAGTGCAGACCTTAAACACAAACAAAAATGATCAAATTTGTTGTAATGTTTAAAAGTTTGTTTTGCTTATGTTCAGGAAATTAATACGGACTGCTCTTTGCCACTTTTATTTATTCTAGATAAGAAAATATAATTGAAACAATAATAGAGATAGCTCAAAATAAGAATAATCATTAATATTACTATACAACTTCTACAGTTACTACTACTATTACATATGTTCTACCACATTTTCATCTTACAGTGTGCTGATGATGAAATAATTTTACACAACGTTCTTATATTTATTACTGCTCCAGTTTACTGCTACTGTTTAACTTTGCCCAAGTTCTTCACCACTTCGCCACTCTCTTTCTGCACATTCAAAATGACTATTATTAGTATAAATTTAATATGATACTTTTTAAAGAAAGCTAAAGAGAGCTAGAAATGTATTTTTCAAACGCTTGCCAATGAAAACTGAAAAAATACCTCGCATATTGTTATGACTCTTCAGACTACATCGTCACTATTGATAAGCTGTGTACAATTATGTCATGCAGTGTGGCATAACTTCAAATAACTGTTAGTCATAATAGTTGTGCTTGGGCCAAACCTTCTGGATTCAAGCATTTCTTCATTGGCAATTTCCTGTTTGTTTTTTGTTCCAGCTGTAAGTGTCTTATTCTCGTGGGCATTGTTAAACTGTTTTTGCTCTGTCTTGTTTAGAGATGTGTGACAGAGCCTTTAAAGACACAGCGCCCAATAATAATCCAATAGTATGGCTGTGCACCTTATCATATTTCCAGTTAAATAAATAGCAAAAATAATGAAAAACAAAACAAAAACAACTGATTCAATTCTGCTCTGAATGCTATGGATCCTTATTCTGCCCCACAAAACCTGGAGCAAAGCCACTTGTCTAATGTACAGTGCCTTTCAAACATTAAAAACTAAGTTTGTTCTTCCGCTACAAGTTAACTTTTGATAATACGATGATTTCAATTATGATATTTTTTCCATTATCAAACTGCTATACACAATGTTTATCTTACGGATCACTGATGATTCCCATTTCTTTTCAATGCATATGTTTTAGATGTATGCAGACATTCATTTTAGGTGTTATCAGACTTATGAAAACTGGCAGCACTTTTATGTCTGGGGAATGCTTTGAAGGGGGTTAGAAACAGCTTCGGGAGTATTTTTAACTTTTGCAGCAATATTAAAATGCAAACCGGGTCTTTTTTGGTAAAGAGTGACGATAAAGCAACAGGGTGAAATACTGTGGAAGATTTCTCACCCAGATGGGAGACATAAAAGGAAGCATGTGAAGTGAGGGAAGATGCTTTCATTGTTGGCCAGAGGAAAACATGTGCTTGTACGTGGAGAAAGCGGCTCAGATTTTCCTATCGAGAAGTCCGGTCAGCCGTAAAGGTGTTGGGAAATAATGCTATTGGAAATCTATTGGGCATGTTATCAGACTTATGAAAAGTAAGGTAGGTTAATAAACACAGTATTAGAAGTTACTTTGTGGGTTGTCACGATCTCAGTAAAACTATTGATTTAGGCAATGTTGGCTACCAAGTGGTGAAGCAAGAATAAAAGATATAAATACTATAAAAGTGAAGTAGTTGTTTTTAGATTGTTTTAAAAGCCCTATGTTACACACTGACTCTTGTGAGCTTTGAGCTATGTTATAATGTGTTACCTCATCAAAAACACACCTGGAGTTGTGTTTTGTTTCATTCACACATGTTTGAATAATGTTTCATTCAACATGTTTGAATAATCCTGCATTATTAGTCAGTCTACATCTCCAAAGCTCAGAATGCTCTGTTCCACCTTGTGATGTCATGAAGTGGTAGTTTTCAAGTTAACAGCACCTTTTACCTTTTGCTCTGTAGGGATCGGGAATTTCACTGCTGAAATGATCCAAATGATTCTAGTGAAGGTGTGTGGAGTTTAAAAAACACAGCAGAGCACTTCCTGTATTAGAAGAACTCTGCCTAAATCTGCAGGGTTTGTGTGTTAACCACGTGTGAATGAAACAAAACACAACTCCAGATATGTTTGTGATGAGGAAACAACATTATAACGTAATCAAAAATAGTGCAATATGGGCCCTTTAATGTGATGAAGTATTCTTTGAGATAAAACAAGTAGAGTCGAATGGAGGCCAGGAAATATTTTTTGTAATATATATATATACACACGCACACACATACATACACACATACATACATATATATACACTGACCCCAGCTTTTGTTGAACCACCTACAAATCCTATATGTGAAAAAATGTATTTTGTAAAGAGCTACTTTATACTTCTTTTGTCTTTTATGATCTTAAATTATGTTAATGAATCGAGATTTTTTTTTAAAAACCCAGCAAAAAACACATTTGATCCTGAAGTTGGATTGCACTCCTTCCCTTGGGTGTAAAGCCGTTTAAGTGAGTGTTTACAGATCAGTTGGAGCATGTTTCCATCAGCCCGAGTCTCTGTTGTTTTCTTCCTGGTCGACTCTCTCCTCTACATCTGTTCTGCCTCACATAGCGTACAGCATATGCCACCTCTTAACACTTTAATTTCTCCTAACAAGGGAATCAGATGTGCGCAGATGCCACAACAAGTATAATTTCAAACATGATTCATTGTTTGGCTCAGAATCAAGGTTTCATTATGTTTTACACAAGGAATTATTTTTGTCCCAATTGTGCTTTGAAAGTTTGAAATTACACAGAAAAGCAGGATTATATGTAGAAAAGGTCCATGTTTATTTTGGCAAAATTGTAATGTACCAGACGTATCCAAGCTAAGGTCTGGGACTAAATGTGGACCTGAAAACCATTGTTGTTCGCCAAAGTTACCATAGGCAGTACTTTTTATTGCAAGTAGAAATGCCTTCATAAACCCAGTGACATTTTGATATGTGAGGTGGCTCAGTCTAACTACTTTGAAACCTTTAGATACACTCTTTTGCTCAGCCCTTTGTTAGTGATGAATTTAAAACCCATCACTGTACACTCAAAAAGTAGTTTGGCCATCGCCATCTGTCAGAAGAGAACAACACTCTGTGAAATGTTTTTATAAAGGAATACTTCATACACTGCTGGAATATCTCATTTTCTTGTTGAACTCTAATACGCTGAACTTTTACAACAAGATCATGTGATTGTATAAGACTAAAAACACCGCACCAGAAATGAAATGGGAAAAAAGCTTTTGGTTATTTTACTTTCCAAAAATAGAATACATTTCAAGGACATGAAAACTGGATACTTTGGTGCCACAAATGCACTTTAATAATCTGGTGATAAACATTTATACTCACACCTGCTCCTGTTTTTAATGTTTTAAATTGACTTAAGTACTTATTTGTTTTGTTTGTTTTTTGTGCTTTTGTTTATTTGAACAGGGCGCATGAAAAGGAGTGAGTGAGCTGAGTGCTCTCATTCAGCTCTCCCTGTATAAATAAAAATGAATAAATAAAATAAGCTGTGCTAAATGCAAATATTCCAAGGATTCGCTGTATCGATTGTTTGTGGCCCTCTGCCTCATCTGTGTTTAAGTGGCCCTATAGTTTGTACATCCCTGTAATGTACCATTTGAGACAGTAAATTCTACTGAGTCAAATAATTTTCCTTATATATACAATGCTGTCAGACCAAATTACAGTATATAATTGAACTCAAGTCACTAAAAAAATACAATTCTTTGTCAGATGTAACATGGTAGTATTTTGACAGGATACATTGTAGTTTCTTGTGATATGGCAATTGTATTATCTGATATTTGTACTAGTATTTTACTTTTCAAATATAGTGTCCAGTTTAATTGAAGTGAATCCAATCACGGAATCATGGATGTAGTGGACTGTGAAATCTCCATCCTTGGCTTGTTCTTTGAGGCTGTGAGGGTCTTTTTTCCTGGAGGGTTCTGCTGGAGCGTATGACCACATAAGGACAGGCAGCACAGGCTCACTTGTGTAAACACAGTGAAATAGCTCTTTGGACACTGCATGAAATATCTCCTATCTGTACCAGTGTACGTGCAAGGAGAACCAGCTCTCCTTCTGAACATAAATCTAACTTTATATCCTCCGTACAGTACATCTGCTTCTTGTCCCAGTAGCTTGGATTGCCACACACGAAGTTTGTGATCTGGGAAATGAATCATGTTTCATTGTTTATCAACGACAAATCTGATCTTGAAATGGGAACTGTAGTTGTAGTTCACTGAAGATACTTACAAATGAGAGACTGACATCATTTCATTCTAGTAAATAAAACCAACCAATGTATATTTTTTGCTCCTCTTTAGTCCTGATGTAGTGTTGGTTTAGTTCTGTTCTAATACTAGTTTAGTCATGGTATAGTTGTTCGATGTGTTCTGCTTTCCAGCCACCATTCTAATAAAACGCTATAGGCCTATTTATGGGTTTCTGCTTCCTGTTATAGGTGACATTTCGAGGATGTTTCACATTTCAAAAGATACAATATTTTGGTTTAAATTTGCTTTTCCAATGGTAAAAGAAAATTTCAATTTTGTCAACTGGACAAAAGTTTTAGAGTGAAGACTTTTTGCTCTTCATCCAAGCGGCGAAGCATCTTCATAAAACTTTTGTTTTGCTATGGGTCATACCTGGACAACTGAGGGATTATACAGACATGGAAATGGTCATAATTTTTCATCATTCTGAATCCCATATATAGAATATTGTGATGTCATTTGTAAACCAGTAACACTGTAGCCAGTAGTTTACACTTCCACTTTGCTTTTGTAATGGCAGTAGACATGATCTCAGCCCCAGCGATGATGAATCTGGCCTTAAGCACCACAGTCACCTCTTCAACAGCCACCAGACCAATGGTGGCAAGAGGGCTTTGGGCGGGACAGAGCTTTGCCTGTGTGTGAGGTCAGGCAGCGACCCATCACAAAGGGGATATTTAGCCTCTGATGTCATGGTGTCATCTCCTTTCGCCAGGCTCTGGTCTGGCAGCCCGTCTATTCCAAAAGATTACCCATTCTCAGAGAGAGCACTGACCCCCGCGACCCCTGTCAGTGCTGTGTTGTTGTGAATTCTATCTTGCTTGTGCATGCGCCGCTGCCCTGTGCGACTCTGAGCCCGTAGGGATAATTCACTCTGGGTTTTGTTTGGTTCTCAAGATGGAAAATGTCTCGGTGCCAAGTAGCAGGGATGAATGAGTTTTAGAAATGTCGGATTGCAATTTTAAAGACACATATATTTTTATATCAAGCTTCAGCTCACATTTCACTTTTCAAACTTTACATGTGAAATGTTGATGTAATCCTTATATGTGAAAGAGCATTTGATATTTGAGTTGTAGTGGTCTGAACTTGATATTTAAGGCAAATAATTAGACTCCAAAGAGATAGAATATTGTGTTCTTTGTATTGTATCAGCAATTTGCTAATTACATCCATTTAAATTGTTATTTTGATTCAACTTCATATATTTATTTCAACCATAATGCCAAGTGGTTTTCAGCTCTTATCAAAGAAAAGAATCAGTATGTAACAATGTCACTTAATTTTTTACAAAAAAAAAAAATCAATATACTGACTGAGATTGTTCTGTTGTTTTGTTTTGCAGCACGAGCGATTGTCAAGGTAAACGTCTCTTCTCTCAATTACAGCTGCATTTAAATTAAAACCAAATAACACAATGTAAGTATTACGAAGTGAATAAAACTATTGGGTTCCTCAGATATGACTCCAGTGGGGAGACTGCAACAGACAAGCCTCTGGGGCGAACCAGCTCCTACACTCGCAGAGAGGCACGTCTGGCTGCGCTCAACAGGGCAGAGCCAGACACAACCTCAAAAGATTACAAAAAGGTACAGAATAATATTATCTATCCCACTATGTCAAATATATGTGGTGGCATTCAAATTTTAGAACTGCTTAACACAATAATGGCCAATAATGTAATCATTTTGGTGAAATTTAAAAGCAATAAGCCCATAATGTAATAACAGGCCAATATTGTATTAAGTCAGTGACTCTCAAACTTCTTACACCAAGTGCCACCAAAGAAAAGATTTGGCTTTCCGAGTGCAACCAGATCTAAACCAGGTCTGTAACAGGACTAATGCAGGTCTAATCTTGGGCTAACCCAAGTCTAAAAGTGAACTACAGTGGAAATGGTGTAGTCCACTTTTAGACTTGGGTTAGCCCAAGATTAGACCTGGTTGGATAAAATGATAAAGTGGATAAAATGAACCAGTACATGTACCACAGTGAGAAACACTGTAAGACTGTAATAAGTTATTACATTATTTGGCTGGTATTATATCTTTGGCCTGAAGGAAACTTGTCTCTGATAATGTAATAACTGTAGCCAATAATGTAGTAATTATTGTCAAGATGTTATTATGTTATAGGCTCACCATACTTATTACATTGTGGGCCTGTTATTATGGACTTATTACATTTGAAACTGGCCAATACTATTACATTATTGGATGTTATTACATTATTGGCCGTTATTACGTTATCATTTGCTACAAATCCAAATAATATCCCTTGTGGATTAATATTGTTGTTAGTCTAAGTAAATCATTTAATAACGATTATTCAGGAACACGTGCAGTTCTTTTACTCGATGTTTGGAGTTAATATTCATCATCCAATAATAGAAAGTCTTAGTTACAAATTAACAACTGGTTGTAAAACATGACCTATTTTGCTGTTAAATCAGTCCCACAAGTCGAAGACTTTCATAGATCCCTGTCCATCTCCTCATCATTGATTATCACAAATCATGGCTAATCAATCGATTGATAGATCAATGAAAAAGGCACAAGTGTAATAGTTATTTAATTTGATTTAATTTGTGTCAGATGTACGAAGAGGCCCTCCATGAGAATGAGAAGCTGAAGAGTAGGCTACACAACAGCAAACAGGAGCTGTCCAAGTTACGCTCACAGCTGGAAAAAGTTACTCAGGTACATACTGTATAATAATAGAAGTGTATTAAATGTTCTTTTCTGACATCCAAAACAGGAAATTTGTTGGATACATTGTGATCATGACGGTATATATTCAGATCATGAAGTGGTTAAGCAATGCTTTTTGGATATTTTCTTATAATAACAGCCTGGTTTGTGTTTAGAAGCATGACCGGATATCAGAGAGGTCCACTGCACTAGAATCTGAAAAGAGGGTGAGTATCTTGTAACCACTGCTGTTGGTTTTATCCCTTTTACTAATAAAAGCCATATGTGAAGCCAATTTCTGAGTTCAGATCATGGAAATTATTTTGTCTACATTTTGTTAGTGAATTAACACTAACAAAATAGTACTACATTGTTTAAAAAAAGACAAAAAAAAGAACTTGGCAACAGAGAAAACCGGGAAACTACAATAATTGTGTGAACTGACAGCAAAGATATTTAGTAAATATCTATTAAGGATTACAAAATATATTAATATAGTGGTTCTTCAACCTTCACTTGGTTTGTCTGCTGAGTCTAAATGACTCATATTTTAGTTCTGGGCGGGCCCTCTAGGTAATTCCATGTGTAGAACTACTGTAATCATGTTGAATTTTAGACCTTGTTTAGTCCTAGTTTAGACCTCACATAGTCTTCTTTTATACCTAGTTTTGAAATGGTGGTACACAGAAAAACAAATGTGTTAGGGGTGAAACTATTAAAATTTGTTTGTAATTGCATTGGAAATGACTGCATGAGATCAGGTCTGTTGTACAAAAGGCATCACTTACTATATAATTCAGTTTTATTGTGTTTTATTTGCAGGAAAAACAAGCTCTGGAGAAGCGAGTGTCAGACATGGAAGAGGAAATCAAGGTTAGTACAGTCACAGCACTGGCATTGATCAAATTCAAATCTGGCACAACCATCGCAGAACCTGCCCATAAAAGCAGTGTAAATGTGCAGTTCCATTCAGGACACTGAGCAGTCTATAATAAATCTTTTTCTCATACGTGATTGGTCACATTCAAGAATCTAAAAACAACCATGCTCCTCCCTCAGATGGGGTTAGGAGCCAGTATTATTTAGACCTAGACAAACGTAATTGATCCACGAGGGAAATTACTTGGACACAGACCAATAGAAGCAAAACTGTGTGTAAAATAAATATATGGTATCAATATGCAGTGGTGGATGAAGTACTCAGTTTTGTAAAAGTACTGATACAGAGGTAAAAAGTTACTCAAATAAAAGTAAAAGTATCACATGAAAAAATCTACTTAAGTAAAAGTACCCATATAAAAATGTACTTTAAGAGTAAAAGTATTTCACACAGGTGTTGCTAAAGTCTTAAATGTAGTGATATTGATTAAAAATGATACATATTTTGGTCATTTTGGCAATATGAGTCTTATTTTTTCATATGAATTTTGTATATTTATTTTTGCCAAAGGCTGAACTCGAAAACTCAGCATATTACTTCGAACATGGTAAAAATAACCCCTCAAATCCCCTGAAAAGTACTTTTGACTTTGCAGTCCTGTTTGCAAAAATATAGCGGAATAGAAAGTACCGATATCTGCTCTCAAACGTAGTGAAGTAAAAGTAAAAAGTATTCAATGTAAAACTGATTAAAGTAAAATACAGATACCTAAAAATTCTACTGAAGCACAGTACTTCACTGCTTGTCCTTTGTTACCTTCCACCACTGCCAATATATAGATTTGTAGTAAAAATAAATGCTGTAATATATGTACAAAAGGTAAAGAAGTTTAGTCCTATGGTGAACAGAAGCATTGACATAACAATAGGCTTTTACATGAGTTTAAGTTAGTGATCATCATTACTACCATATTGATCCACATACCCACATCACAAAATCAGCTAATCAACAACAGTCATTTTAATACTCCTTCCCTAAACGTATATACAACAGACTCATATGATTTGTGGAGCACACTAGACCACTGTAGACCAGGTGGGCGCTGAGACAAGGAGAGGGAAGGTTAATGCATTTGGGCTCATTAACTGCTGCAGTGTTTTGGCTGGGACACTTTTTTTCAGCTCCCCCTGCTCCAATTCTCTGCTGCCGGGGTGAACGCAGTGACCTAGTTCCAGACAAATACCAAACCCAGTCCAGCTTGCTTTTGTGAGATTTTCCCCACAGTGTGCTGTGTATGCTCCATCTCCACCAAAGTAAATGCATTTTTTAAATGATGATCAATGATCAGTGTTTGGACGTATCAGCAGAGGTAGGTGAAGTAGCTAAAAATGTACATAAGTCATAAGGCTGTTACTTCAAATTAACATTACTCGAGTCAAGTAGAAGTAACAGGTAGTCATCCAAATAATAACTGAATTTAATATGTTTAATAAAAAAAGTATTTGTTGTAACATTGTTGTATATTTTAATTTATTCAGAATTTACAGCTCCAAAGTAGATAGTCTGTATGTTTTGAATGGTCCTCAAAATGATGTCTATGATGACCAAGTTAGACAAAAGTACATAAGTTTCAGTAACTAACTGGTTTTACATTTTTATATATAAAAATTATACATAAAAATTGTGAAAAGTAAAAGTTTTGTTTCTGTAACAATATACTAAAAGACAGGCTATAATAAAGCGACCTGCAGAAGTGCAATTTTGAGAAGGTAACAATTTGCTACTCAACCAAAACAAATGGATGAATCGCATTCAATAAGACAGTAGTTATGATCTGTGCTGCCCATATCTCACCAGTAGCAGTTTGTTTGACCCCTGCTGATGTTATGGTTGCCTCAGCAGGACCCCCCACGGCTGTTCCGCTGTGGATACCAGCCCTGAGGGGAGGGGGGGATGGTGAGTGCTTGGTCAATATGGCACCTGTATGTCGCACCCCACGGTTCTATAGGGCATGTAAACACGTGTGACACCAGACGAGCACACAAACTCAACGTGTCCGATCACTTCACTGTGCACAGGGTTCACGTTTGTATAAGAAAAGAAGCTGTATACTGAGTCAACACCAGAGGGCGCCCTACAGCCAGCAACAGACCTCTAAGTACACACCTAGTAAATTAAATATGAAGGTGGTTATTTCCGTCAACTGCAGGTGTTAGTGGTCTACGGTACCATAGAGAATGGGTGTACATCGGCCTTATTATAGCCCTCGCCAATACTATGACATAAAGAACAGCATTAGCATGAATTTGAATGATTAACCTTAATTAGCCTTATTAATAATGCATGAAGACAGATTTAATTCATAATGATCAAATAGTTGACAGATTCAGGCTTAGTAACTACTTAACTAAGGGGTTAGGGTTAGGAATCAGGGTTAGGATATTCATAGAGTGTTCATATTTGTTAATTATGAATTAAGTCTTTCTTCATGCTTTTGCGTAAGTTTTTTTTTCTTCTTTCTTTCTTCTGCTTTTGCTTTTCATGTGCGTAATGGATCTACTTAAATCAAGCTCAACATAATGTAAGAACAATGAAATAATAATGAATAATAATTGGATTTTATAGACCTTTGAGTTAAAAGATTACACAGGAAAAGTCTTCATTTTTGTGTAATATTAAATACTGCTTTCACATTTTTGTCCACTTCAATTGTAATAACTCATTTCCTTTTTTTAATTAGATTTAATGGAAGTCCACATTTTCAGGATTGTTGTGTTAATTGAACAAGTCATTTTAAATTAACCATAATTGGCTCATAACTTATAATAACCCTAACACTAGTCTAAAACCATTTGGACAAAGCATGGTTACTCCACTTTTCTCTGGCTTAATAAGGGACTACTCCACAGTCCTGCCAAGTGGTACTCTATTTTATTGTTTTATTGCATCATAGACATAAACAGCCCATTCACACAAAAACGCAGGTGGACAAAATGCTCTCACAAACAAGCTTCTGTTTTAGTTAAAGTAACAGAATTGGTCATGATGCAGCAAACTCCTCTTTGTGTTGAGGGCTTTAGAAATGCTGGTCTGAATGCAAAGCTTTCGTGGTGGTGGTTTACCAGTGTTAGAAGTTCAAAACCTCTGAAAGCTTTTTTGAACCGTATTGTGGTGGGTCTGAAAAGCTGGACACATGATGATTCATCTTACACACTCTGACATAAAGGCACGATGCGCTTATTCAGAGTACTGCAACTTTGCTTTCAATATGTATTTCCTCTTTTCAGTTTTCAAACAAACCAACACAAACTTTTTTTTTTTTTTTTATTTGCTTTGCTTTTTACAATTCTATTTAATTCCTTCTCTACCTGTGCATGCTTGTATGTCTCCCAGTATCTAGAGTTTAGATGTCACGTAAATAAATGTACTCAAGTGGTGATAAAAAATATTAAAACTGTATTTATTTAGTGGCAACTTCAAAATGTGTCAATATAGGAATTTTTCTATTTGGATTTACATTCAAATAGCCTACTAAATTATACTCAAGTCAGATGAAATGTTCCACAGTATGCCATTAAACATAAGTAACTCAGTGATGACAAGCAGGGATTTAGATCTGTGAAGAGGCAAGTAGGCTCAAGTAAGAATGAATTAATCACCAAAGTAATAATCTCCCTGGAGACAAGCTATTGCCAGACCCCTACTAGAAAAGTTACATATTGCATTTTTAAAACATTACTCAAGTAGAGGTAGAACTGATGCAAAAAAACTTCCATGTATTTGAAGTTAGTTATACAAAAAAATCATACTCGTAGTACTTATTGACTTGTAGTTACTCCTGTCTTTCTTCCTACTCCCTTGCACGCCCTCTCCTTCTCTACCTCCGTGTCTCCTCTGTCTTTCCCCAGGCTTTCCCCGCTCTGACCCAGGTGCAGACATTACGGAGGTTCAACCAATGTCTGGTGGCTGAGAACAAAGCCATGCTACGTGCCTTGGCCCGCCTCTCTGAAACCGCAGCTATGCCCGAAACTGAGGACCTTTGACCCTCCCTCGCCCCCTTCTGTGTCTCCTTATGTGCATCTTATAACTTCTGCTCTGTCTCCTCCTCCTCCAGCCTTCCTCCACTCAGGCAGGTCCCACATTGCCATCAATCCACCACTGCAAATCTCCCATAGCGCTGCACTAAAAATATACATGTATAGCTGGGGCTAAACCATGACTAGACCAGGACTAATCCAGGACTAAACCAGGTCTACATCAGGACTAAATCATTCCCTCTGTCTGGACTAAACATAACTAGAACTATGACAAAACCAGGACCTAAACCAGATCTAAATGAGGACTAAAACATAACGAATAAACTTGACAACTTTGTCGTGTTTTACATATTGAAACAGTAAGTTCAATTAAACATAAACCTTCCTTACAAACCTTACAAACTCAAGGCTGACTGAATCAAAACTGGACTTAAAGGGCCCACATTACGCTATTTTCTGATCTGTGTTCTAATGTTGTTTCCTCAACAGTTGTGTTTTGTTTCATTCACACATGTTTAGCACACAAACCCTGCATATTTAGGCTGAGTTCTTCTCTCAAACTGAAAACACTCTCTTCCACCCCATGACGTCATGTGGTGATACAGGAAGTGCTCTGCTGTGTTTTTTAAACTCCATACACCTTTACTAGAATCATTTGGATAATTTCAGCCCTGGAATTGCCAATCTTTACTGAACTAAAGGTAAAAGGAGCTGTTAACTTGAAAACTACAGAGCATTTTGAGCTTTTAGAGATGTAAACAGACTAATAATAAAGGGTTACTCAAACGTGTGAATGAAACAAAACATAACTCCAGGTGTGTTTTTGAGGAGCTAGCAACATTATAACATGGCTTAAAGCTCACATGAGTCAGTTTTGCGTAATGTAATGTCACAACTCATTTTAGACTCTTTGTGTATTCACATATTAGGTTAATCACAAAAAGGATTTGTCATACTGTGCAGCCCTGTTCCTCACACCCACCCCGTCCTGCTAACACACCCCTTCTAAAACATCTTTCTCATTTGAAGTTATTCTTAGCTACATTCATCATCCATGTGTCATATCACACTGGGCTCTTTTGCCTGCTGCTATCATCAAACCAAACATGTTAGCTTATCCAGGCCCAGGGGTCAAACATTATAAAGTTAAAACTGTAGGAGCCAAATATATTCCAAGGAGGAATGCTTGTTTGAAGAACATGCTGTTTACATTACTGTTCTTTTGTCATAAATTCCATTCTAGTTTCTATTTTTTTCTTTTTTGCTGTCGCTGAATAGAATATAGTATATGTTTTTCCTTTATGACTCAATCAGTAGTCAACAGCAGGGGCTGGTGCAACACAGTTCAATCACACTTTACTCCCCCATTTTCCTCCCACCTGATTTACTACTTGTTCTTGTATTAAAGGCATACATTTGTTTAACTGCTTTTATTATAAAATAAGACCTTCCGAGTTTATTGTTTGTTAAAGTATCCTTTGTTTTTTCTATAAGAATAAACTAACTTTACAATTCTGAATGCAAAATAGCTTATTAAAAAAATACTCCCATAGGATAAGAGGAATAGGGGAGACTGAGATAAGTTGAGACACTTTTTGCATTTGTGGACTTTTTTGGCTAAACAATGTCAAGTCTAAATTTAAAAAAAGAGTCAGACTTTGGGGTATGTTAAACATTTCAAATTACCCAGTGGCTCAACTTTCCCAAGTCTCCCCTAACCATGACTGCACTTTATCTAAACAAGGACTGAACATAAATCTAAAGACGGACTTGAATACATTTTTTCTTCTACAAACTAGAATACAAAGGATCCTGAGTACCACTAGTTGTCCCAGTGCCATAGTTTGAGAATCACTGGTCTATAAGATATTGTGGATTTCCCGTCTGACCTAAAACACATGTACAGCTGTTATTGTTTATCTCTGTTCGAGGGGAAATACTTTGACAAAGAGCCTGATATTTTTAGCCTGTGCTCCTCGACAGAGACCTGACCTACATTTGTGGAGTTGACCCTCTCCGTGGCTTCTCCTTGTCTCACTCTTCACTTGTAGATGTCTATATCTTCAGCCTTCCACTTCCATTGCATGACCGGAATTGAAATGCATGCTTTTCCCACTGCTAAAAAACGTATAGGCCCTAACGTGTTGTCTTTTGAATGCTGCAGGTATTGACAGAGCTGAAGTCGGACAACCAGCGACTTAAGGATGAGAACGGGGCCCTTATTCGAGTCATCAGCAAACTGTCTAAATAATGGACTTCTACTTGTGAAATGACAATATAATTAACTCCGATGTCAGCCTCCGGTCCTTAAAGTTAAGTGATTGTCAATATCTAAAGAGAAGATTTGAATGCATTTCACCGCTTTGTTTGTTCTCTGCACCATAAGGACCACACGTACACTTAGGGCCCAGTAAGTTAGCATCATGGATTTTTACACTACTGAAATATAACTTCACTGTTTGGTTTGTATGCATAGAGATCGTTTAACCTAAGCTCCTATAGTGTGGTATGGTACATGGAAATGAAAATATTTATACAGATAAAAGATATACGCTTAGATATTCTTATTTATTCATGATGTATTAACATGTTTTGATGCTGGGGGAAACAATTTTGCCATAGTAAACTTTTGTTTGCAGCTATACAGTTGCAGTAAATTGACATGAGCTAGGACCACTATGGCTAGTTAAAACATCCACCAAGCTAACCCTGACTTTACACTTTACTTCAAATGCTCTTTTAATTAAGAAATGAATACCAGTTGCAATGCTGTATTTTACTTATTTTTCATATTCATTTTTGGTTCATCACTTTGAATTTTAGCTATATAATTAGGGACTAAAAATAAAGGATGCACATTATGTTTTTGTTTTGCACTCTGGCACATTATTTTCACAGTTTGATGTGTAGATCTGTAGGGTTGTTTCTTTATCATGGAGCGCACCTCTGGTTATAGCCATAATGTTATTTTTGGTCACGATTGTATTATTGTATCATTAAAAGTCATATTTTTACAGGTGCTATAAATGTACATGGGCGGTTTTCAGTTTCTAGGATAAAAGAGTATTGATTACATGGTATTATCGTATTGAACCTGATCATTTTAGCTGCCCCCCATCTGTATTCAGTATTATTGGTCTATAAAATGTTGTGATGTCATCTGAAACCCAACAATGCCTATGCAGTGTATTATAATAAGACATTGTACTGATTAAACACATTCAAAGTCATGGTAATTAAAAGGCCTTTATTTCCTATTTCTTTTTTTGTACAGAACTTGTAGAACACATATGATAAATTGTAATAAGTTTATTTGGTTCCCTTGATAACTTTTTATTATAAGGATCCCCAACGGTTTTGTCCACATAAGGGTCAAGAGGAGTTTGTGAGCAACATTTGTGTCCAGTCAAGGGCTAAAGCATGCGATCCACAGTAGGCACAAGAACTGACAGGAACACGCGCACTACGACACGAGACACCAACAAACACAGCGAAACCGCCCCCAAGAGAAAATCATGGAGAAAGAAGGAAAAAAAACCAAAAACAAAATAAAAGTCATAATAATTTACAGGGACAATGTTTGGCAGTATAAAGTATGTCCATGATTTTGTGAAGGCCGGCGTTCCATAGACACAAAGCAGATTGAATGAGAATTTAACATTTTCTATTTAGCATACAGACAAAGACTCGAACAAAAGTGTACCCAAAAGTGTCTCAACAAGTTACATTGGCAAAGCATATAAAACAAAACAGCAGACTTGTAAATAGGCTTGTGCAGAAATTCACAATGTGACAATAACCTTGATGTTTCCCTTTTAACAAAAATATATCCACGTGTGAACCATGCTGCACAGCTTGTAATGCATTTGTGCATTGAGAACGATCCAACCTCACAACCAAGTATATTTCAAACAATATCTTTTCATTATTGTACATATACAGCAATGATGAATACTGTGTCCCATGCAAACTTCCGATGCATCCTAGTGTTTTTTGCACCTTAAAGGGCCTGAACGTCAAACTCCTATCACTCACGTATACGCACTCACTCTCTGCCCCCATAGAACCTCCTGTGGTCATGTGGCTTCAGGTGACCAGGCAGTTTAAACAAGGATAAAAGAATACGACATCTTAAAAATGTGCTCTAGATGTACTTGCATTTGCCTCGCTGCTCGCTGCTCAATTGGTCTTTGGAGATTCAAACAGCAAACGTAGGCATTTGCGAAAACGTACTGGCAGTATATATCTACTAATAAAAAAACCCTTGTGTTTTTGAATGCTTCTTAGTGCATCATTTGGTCACAGTCAATCCATTTCTGGGATTCGTTTTATATTGCATCAGACAGTGTGTTACGCAATGCTGGAAGCGTCGCACGTCACACCAAGGATTGTAGTGGCAGTTTTTCGTAACAAAATTTGGCAACTTAATTCAATCTATTCATGCATTTGTCTATATATGTATGTGAGTAAAAATTATAGGCTAATGCATAGTTCTATGGGAGGCAAACATGGCGCCACTCCTTAATGTTCAAAATTGACTTGTTTCGTTGATGGCAGTGCGTTTTCTGATTGTTTTTTATGACTGGTGATGCACTGCTGCGAGGAGAACTTCAAAGAGTGACCCAGTTAGGTTCACAAATTGCACTCAGCCCAACTTTAGAACACACTCTTGAGCGGTTAGTGAGACCTATAATAATAATCATAATAATGTATCAATATGCTATCAAAAACAAAAGCATATACATTACTAATCACGATACTTTAAAGGACATCAACGGCTCGGAAAGTAGAAAAACACATTCGCTCCAATGAATTCAAATGGACTCTGCCCTCCTCCTACTGAAAGGAATGTATGAACATATATATTTATATCTATATATTTATAAGTAGTTTTTTTCATAAATCCACTCTAGCTACTCAGCAGAGCTATAAAGAGTTAGTGCTTAAGTTTTATGGCTTTATCTTATAGATTTATCTTGAATATACACACACATATTATTATCAATACAGTAAAAGAGACAGCAGTGAGGGGTTTCAGGTTGTTTTGACAGAAGTGGGAAAATAGACTAAAAAAGAAGGGTTGCCAAGTCTGAAATTTCAATTTACATAAAGATTCAAAAACATTCCTTCTTTAGTCCTGGCACTATTTATGTCCTCCTACTTATTCAGCATTGCAAATTGACTGTCATAAAATATTAAAGACTTGGATACCCCTCTCTCGCGCATATAAAAACATTTAAAAATAACTTCAAAACTGGTCTTCCCATAAGCACTGAAATTAAATCCATTATGAACTGTGGCAAATAAAACATGTTTTGCAGCACAAGTAGTTAGATAGCAAGCATGCGGCTACGTCTTCATCCTACATGAACTCACACATTACTGGACGACACACTTGCTTTTTAAGATTTCTTCAGGCGTGGAAATGTTTCTTGATATTATATTACTCTATATCAGTTTGACATTCACTCCAATGACCCTCATGGAAAATAAATACACATTTGTTTTGCCTTTAGAAAATATACAGTGCATCTTTTTTCCCTTTCGCCGTGTTATTAAATGACAAATGACACCCACATACACAAGATATTTTTGCTTTGTCTCTAAAACATGCTCTTATGTACAGTATTTTGTATAAACATGCAGTATCAACGGGTATGAACTATGTATATAGGCAAAACTACACACTGATGGGTTGCTTGATTGCTTCCGTGTTGCCTTTTCCTTAGTGTTGCTTCAAATTAAAGTGTATGCAAAAACAAAATCAGGAAGATGCTCGTCGTAATAATAATTTAAACAAATAAAGAAAAAATAAAACATTCAAGTTCCGTAAAATTTGTGGTTGACTGCATTAGAATCACATTGTCTCGCACACAAACAGTTTTTGCCGTAACAGATCAAGTTAATAACTATCAATTTATCCAGATTTGGCGTCACTTTCACACAGAGAATTTCTATCTGAGAGACTTCACAATGTATCAAACCAATTACATTCTGTATATGCAGCATTGGACTGGAAGGTGTCTCTTGTGTTTTGTTAACAGGAAGCACAACTTCAGTCTCACAACATTTCATCACGATAAAATAAATTACACAGGTTTAAATAAAAACAATGACACCTAGTAGTGCAATTTAATTCAACTGTTTGGTAAGCTGTATAGAAAATACACATGGATTGGTGCCTTCTCCAGTCAGAATAATTGCGATCATTGAGACGAATAATAACTATATGAACATAAATACAGAATATAACCTACTCGTGTGTTAAAACTTGCAACAAAATTTAAAGCTTTGTTTATGCTGTACCTCAAAGTAACGATTTAAAGTGCTCGAGTCCAAAATAAATAAATAAATACATAACAGAGACCAATGAACCAATGAACCAATGAAGCGAACAACACTGCGAACTGGAAGGCGTCCCTGGTAAGTTGAGAATTGCTTATTTTGTTACTTGGAAGGCTTGTCTCCTTTATGACTGTAAGACGGTTTATAGGGATGCCTTTGAAGTCAAACCCTTGTGTGGAGTCCATGACTAATGGCAGTAGCACTGAACAAGAGAGATATCGGATCTGAAGAGGCGTAGGGCGCGAGGTGGCAGACTGCTGTTGGACAAACGTGTTTCTATTCTACCTGCGTGGTTTGGGTCGCAGCCACTTTGCACTGAAACGTCTCTCAATAGGTTGGGTTCATATGATGCCACCTCTTTTAAAACTGTCCTTAAATTGTAAAATTCAGCTGAAGGGCAAGTGTCTGTAGGTTTTCATTGATAGCTTGTTCTTTTCATAAAGCCTCGTTGGCCTCGTTTGCGGTCGATGTCTCTGAAATTACTAAGCCAATCCACACAAAACATTTTTGTCCACACAAATGAACAAAAATGAAAGTACTTATTTACGGCCAAGGCAAAAACGGATTATTCTATTACGAAGGACTGTCGCCAGTTGAAAAGACTTTAAACCACAAGATTAATCTAGCAATTTTGTGGACCATAACTATAACAAACAATCTGGTTTAACATTTGTGAGTTTTCAGTTTGGATATTTCATTCAAAAACTTGCCTTTAACACGCGGTAACATCAACACTTGCCCTCCACCTGAGATTATGACATCATCAAATTCAAGAACGCCAACACAACCTATTTCTTAAGGATATCAAAAATACGCCTGGGCGTTTTGTCAATTTGAATGCGACGTCGCTTGTTGAGTGAAGCGTCCTAATAATAACTACAACAACCCGTTTTCAAAACAAAGGCATGGATATCCTCTCATCTTTCCTGAGACGAAAGGTGAAAGGTGAAAGAATCAAAAAAGGCAGTGTGTTCTCGGTAGCTGATATGTGCCTATCACCTATTGGCTACCCAACTCTAGGAATGTACTTCAACTGAACATCTCTACATGACAACGGCAGGTGACGATCATGGTGCACCACACACCTACGGAATGGACCTGCTTGTGTTATTTCTCTATCAATATGGCAGTATAAAGCATTATTATTATTATTATTCATTATTATTATTAAGCACTATTCTAAGCAAACTGTGTCACTAAAGGGAAGGGCTAGGGAGTACAATACGAGTGATAAGATGCTGATTACCCTCTGACCTGTATTCTCATGTATGGAACCACAACCCCAATACAAAAATAGATCTAAAGCAAATCAGTGGAGTGTCTGTCCATCCGGTGTCATCTTGGCCAATGACTTCTTACGACATGATTCACTACAGTATTTCCCGTGTATCATGTCTGAGATGAGATCGATGAGAGCTTTCAGACGGGTGGCGAAGGGAGTGGAGCGGAGGGCTTGTACAGTAGTGATGGTCTTCCTCTTGAATACATAGAAGTAGAGGGCTGATGGGATACGTGGGGGGAGATGGGAGGAGGTATGGGGGTCTGTGGAGTTTACTTCTTGGCAGTCAGGGCTGCGAGGGCTTGATCCACCTCCTCCTCGGGCTGCAGGGGGTGCCACTGAGCAATGGGGCGGCGCGGGTTGGCCAGCATGTCGGACCAGTGCTTCAGGCCCGCCCCCGTGGCCTTGCTCCCCACCCAGATCTTGCCAATGGCGTCGTTTTTACCGATCTTGTCGTAATCAAGCACTGTGATGACGGCTTGGATTTTCTAGTTGTAGAAAGAAGAAATGGTGAATAGTATAAATGGTTCAAATTACTAAATATAATCCTCATTTTAAGGTATTATTATTATTATTATTATTATCATTATTATTATTAAGGTATCATATACTTTAACAACAGTAGTTTTACTAGGTGCACTTCTATGTCATTTTTCTGGTGTAAGGCATGATACCTGCTTTAGATGTTATTTTTTGTTGCCTAGACGTTCCAACATATTGAATTTAACTTATCTATCTCCATGGAGACAAGCAGGTGCAGACACCAGGTCAAATTACAAGTCAGATATCTGGAGGCTGTCACGGTAAGAATGCATAAAACATCTGTAACTGACAAGGTAGATGTTTATTAATGTGTTAATGTGGAACATTTCTATGGATACAAGAAAATGTACATAGTGCACCTTTTGGAAATGCAGTATTGTGTAGTGTGGTTTAGTTTTAATCTGACAAACTATAATTTACCTATTGTCAAGTTGTAAGTAATTAATAGCATAAAATAAAGGTATTTTTTTCCTTAGACTTACCTGCATTTGCTCGAGCGGAATCTCAAAACTGAATGATTCATTGTAATAAGGATTCAACGTGTTCTTTTTCACTGTTGTCTTCTTCTTCTTCAGCCTCTTTCCGTTCTGCAGCAGGTTAATTTTCACATAGGGATCTGCAATATGAATAGAACAGTCATTAGGAGCGTTCAGGGAGTGCAATACCTAACTTGGCCAACAGATGGGGCCAGTGGTGAAGTCACAGTAAATCACGCTTGCTGCATGGAAGTACTGCAGCGTCAGCACGTGAGTGGAACAGGGCTGAGCTCATAGCACCATCCTCCATATAACAGCACCAGTGATAAGCCTAATTCCTCTTGAAGCTAAACATGCATGCAATTTGGTACAGGGATGACAGCAATAACCTCCCTAATAAGATAGTTAAACTGCATTATGCTTCCTCTATACTCTGTGTCATTACCTGACAGTCCACCCACGTCCATTTTCTTCAGGTTTTTAGCCTCCAGAATACAGATGGTGAGCTTGCCAGCCGTGGGGACGTAACGAAGGGAGATGCAAATGTCACCCAGCTTCTCCGGCTGTGGGCAAGAAAAGTAAGGGAATACATATTTCCCTTGTGTCCTGAATATAACAACCTTAAATGAGAAGCAGTATCTGTCTCTCAAACAAATCAAACAAACATCTAGTCCTATCAACGAAATGAACTGTTCTGTATTTGGGAATTGCAATTATACTGTATGAAGAAAAAAGTAGTTATCCTTTTTAGATGACTGGAGATAAGACATGCCTCTCAGTAACTATATGTTAGTCAGGTACTGCATAGAACAGATAGAGAGTTGCATTACAAATAGCTGTAAAAGGACATGGTAATCGGTAATCACATGATGTAATCGTATCTCACCTCTTCTTGGTCTGCACTGTCCAGGTCTCTCCACTCCTCGATGGGCTTGGCCAGGTCCAGTGTGTTCATGGGGATTTTAATCTCTCCAATGACGTCATGTTTGGAGAAGCGATCAAAGTCGTAGACAGACATTACCAGGGTCTTCCCTCCCATCTCTTGGAATGGAATCTAAAAAACAGGACAGAAAAATATTTTGAATCCAAAAGTACTTTACCTGTAACAGATTCCTCCTGGAGCATTGAAATAGATGGTGTTTGGGAGATAAAATGGTCTGACCTAATAGCATGCTGCTTCAGCAGATGGGGCTGACTTTGGCTCACTAAAGCAGTTTGAATTGTTTTTACAGAGCTGTGTCAGCAGGCAGGGTGCCCCAGAGGTGGCCTTCTCCTTTAATTTGATTCTCTGCCATATTCTCTCTGTCAAACACCTTCAATATGTCTGCTGCCTTTCATCGCGGCAGGCCAAAAGGGTTAGCACAGAGGAAGTCTTAGCAGTGCCTTTAGAAAAAAAGCACTGAAGCGCTCTTAAAAGGACCTTAAGAAGGACCTGTCTGATATCAAAAAGAAGCAGCTGTGACAGTGTGTTAATAGGGCATGCAGCAGACTCACCTTAAAGGTGAAGGTCTCGTTAAACACTGGGTTGAGTGTCTTCTTGTGAACTTTGGTGTCAAACTTCTTCTTTTTGTCTGGAAGCACATAGACCTTGACGTAGGGGTCTGAGGTGCCACCGCTGTCCATGGAGAGGAGATCGGCCGCCTGCAGGATCCCTACAGTGAGCTGCAGAGAGACGAGACGTGTTCAGAGCCACAGACAAACAGATAAACTTTCTGCATTTGTACTGTAATCTTACCTTGTTCTCCTGGAAGTCATAATCAATAGAGTACTGCAGCTTGCCCAGTTTCTCCTTCTCTTTGACCTCTTCTTCCTTCTCCTCTCCAGGCAGCCCAGGCTCCACATCATCTTCTTCATCGTCATCGTCCTGTGGTTTCTGCACAGACAGATGGGAGGGAGGGGCGGTGCAGAGAGGGCAGTGAGAGGCCAGTTTTTGGGGCAAGTGCAGCCGTGGGCATCAGCAGTCGGGTTAGTTGCACCTACCTGCCACTTACCACGGCTCACCCAAATGTTACAAGTGCAATTTATTCATCGATGGCCAAGGATGCAACCTGACTTGATTTCACTATTTCTTGGGTGACACCATTTGCTGTTTTGCTTTTCATAAATATTGCTTGGATTTTTTGTTAACAATATGTGGTGGAAAGTCTTTTTTAAATAACCAGAAGCAGGAAGCAAGAAGAAAGATGAGAGAAAAAGAATATAAAACAGTCAGTAGGATGCACAGAAATGTAACAAGACCTGCATCAGTCTACAAAACAGTACTCTCAATGCTAGAGGGATCTCAAGCACTGCCATACAAATTAAAGTATACTAATCTAGAAACCCACTCATAACAAGTGAGTCATAGCAAATAGTTAACTGAAATTGTGCCCACACAGCAGCAAAGACAAGCTAAAGTAAAAGATGAAATAGTTTGTTTCAATAATGCTGCTGTGGTACACTAGTCTCTCTTCAATATCACAGTGGGATGTTCCTAATAATGTGCCATCATCAGCATTAGCTGATGGAGTACTGTTGGAGTTAATACACTCCAGACTAGATTATTGCAAATCATTTATTTACAGTTGTTGTTGCCATCTATCTTCCCCATAAAACTCCTCATTTCATTTATTTTGAGGCAGCCCAGATTAATCATGTATAAGCAGCAGTTTGCTCTAACAAACTTTCACTGGGATACTGCCTCATTTCTCAGCATGGCCCATTTTCTACTGCTGTGCTCCTAAAACAGAGAAATTTAACACACATCTTTGTAGGACTGGCGTGTGCTGCTACTTACTTTTAGCTAGAAAAGAACAGAACTCACACACGCACACACACACGTAGTATCTACATGCATGCTTGAGCATGCCCACGCGCTCATACGCTCTCATTCACACTCACTGATAAAGTTGTCTTTATTTGTGGCATTCTCTATCTTTGAAGTGCTAATGCTTTTCATTCATGCATGCCAGGCCACACAATGCAGTATTCAAAAAGACATTTCTCTGTGATGGCAAATGTAAATGAATTACCCCAGAATGCCTGGGAATGTGTTTGCAATATTGTTAACTGGAGACAGATTTTTGTTCAGATTCAAAAATTCTGTGCGCATCCAAGAAGGCTTCATGCTAGACTGATCTTAATTTAATTTCAGTGTTAAGCTGGAGATGCGGTGTGTCTGAACATGCACCCACTCTTTGACTACATGGAGTGAATCACATGATGTTAAAGCTTAAACAATGAGTTAAGATGTCATAGGCTGAGGGTGGGCTCGTGTCCTGACACATCGTTTCCCCTCACACTTCTGCTTTGATTCAGACTTTCACCAAGTATCTGCAGCATGGGTCATCCAGGAACGTTACTCTCAAGTCAAGTCGTGGCCATTCAATGGTACCTACTGCAAGGGCATATGCTGGTCTTTGTCAACATCATCTTTCTCATGTAGTGCAAGTGTTTGGATGAAGGAACATTGTGAGAGCGTGAATTTCAGTAAAGACTCAAATGGATCATTGTCAGTTTTAGAATATAAATAAATATATGTTTAGTGGTGAAAGTACAAAATGAGTAAGTTTATTTGACAAATGCCCAGCTTATCCCTTGCACATGCATGTTAGTGATTTCTAGTGAGTTGCTGAGTGCACTCGTCATTCAAAGGGTCAAAGGATGAATTTCATGTTCATTTGGAAAGGTCTATTCTGCAGGATTTTAAGGGGCAGAAATGGCAAACTCTAGAAAGATTCAAGACATAGCAGTTGGTGCAGCATATCAGTTCAGTGGATTTGCGAAGAAGCTGATTTGCTCCCATAGATTCCTCAAGCACCCACAGCACCTAAGCTTGCAAAAAACTAAGGAAGCCATAGCACTCATAGTCATAGTCATTGTCATCATCATCAAAACCGCAATCCATCCAACCCTTCCAAGACCAAGCCCCCAAGACCTCCACCCCCATTCACTGCCCCCCCACCGGCCCGGGTCTGCGCTTACACAGAGAGGCCAGAGAGGGGCGCTGCGTGCTGTCAGACCTACCGTAGGCCAGAGCGGTCCATCACAGTCAAGATACACGGAGCACACATAAGACATAAAGCAGGAAGGAGGAAGAGCAGAGACAAAGGAAGAAATTGAACTCACAACAGACACCAAAAATACGGGTTATCACAACAAATGCAGTCAGCTACACTGTCGGGAGCGGCGGAGAATGACAGAAGAGCCAATTGGATCATTTGAAGTTTTAAAATAACTCTTCTTTTATGTACTGTGTTTTAAATCACATTGTGCTATCACAGTGACAGGCTAGACAAAAGCATGGGATGTACTACTTATTTTCATAATTACTCTTAATTATCTCTGAAAGCTATTGTTTACCTATATGAATAAATCTTGCCATTCTCCACCATCACCCCAAAACACAATAACATTAACGACAAATACATTAAAAACTTAACAAAACATGAAAACGAAATTTGTAAAAAAGACGCTGACTGCATTATAAAACTCTAAAAAAATTAAAAGAATGTAGCAAAAATCAACATAAAATTGGCGATCTTCTTCTGACAGCTGTTACATAATAGGCCAGTATGTAGGTTAGCGTTGACACGGCAGCAGCAGGTGTAGATTCCGGCCACTGCCCCGCCCCCGCTGGAACGCACCTGTCCGCCCGTCAGGTTCTTCATGCCCATGTCACCCTTCCCCTTCTTGCCCTTCTTGTTCTTCTTCTTCTTGCAGCAGCACTTCTTGATGACGCAGAAGCAGCACGTTACAATTAGCAGAGCGGCGACGACGGCGATGGCGATGATGGCCCATGACGGCACTGGGGAGCAGAGGGAGGGATTGGGGTTTAAATGATTTTCTGGAGTCCTACATAAAGGCCAAGGGGTTTGGTCGCTAGACATATGCTAAGCTCTGACTCAACCTGTGTTTTGAGATCGATTCACCGCTCCCTAATATATATTCTGCATTCAAAGCCTACTCTAGAAGTAGATTTGGGGGGGCTTGTTTTTCATTCTAGAAAAAATCATTATAAATGTATTTTAAATTCCTCAATTAATATTATGTAATAGAGATGAAATAAGCACAAGTAGTAGTAGTAGAGTAGTTTTGTTTTCCCCTTTTATATTCAGTGGCCACAGTCATATAGCATCAGAAGAATATTTCATATTCCCTGTCCATATCAAACAAAAATGTGTATGCAATATAGTATAAAACAGTGTTTCACAAACTGTGCTACGTGTACCTGTATTTTTCAAATATTTAATGGATTGATCAAATCTGTTTATGTCCTCATTTAGGTCAGTCATTTAGAACTACCTTACCCAAGATTTCATCTAACTTTAGGCCATGTATATCCCTGATTTTGGCTTTATATTTGGGTACTCGGAAACACAAATATTACAGTTTGAGAACCACTGGCGTAAAACATAACCACATTAATCACTTCCTTCCCTCTTGGACTAATACTGATGGATGAACGTATATATGGGGAAATTCTTTGACATTTCACCAACCGATCATTAAACCTACTTCCTGTCATGTTCTCTGTCACATATATTTAGTGAGAGGCGCAAGGTTAGCAATTAGTTTGGGTGAAAATTAGATTTAGCCACCATTAGGAAGGCCAAGCTAGGATCAATACTGAATAAAGACATTATGAGGTAGCCTGCAGTCCAAGAGGAAATTCAATTCCAAAATCATTGCTTAAAGCCAGCTCAATAAAGTTTGGCTGATTGAAAACTCACGTGGGATTTTGTCGATTTCGTTTAAGAATTTGTTCTTAATCTCATCAAAGGCGTCATTCTTGGTGCTGACTTGTTCGGTGGAGTTGTTGTCCGCGGCGACCATAGCCACAGGAGCGGGAGTCACCTCCGGAGCACCGGCACCCGTGGGCTTGGCGGCACCCACGGGCGTCGTCTGGTGCTTGAATAAGTTCCACTTCGTCATTTAGGCTGCACGCACAGTCCCTGCAACAGACAGAGCAAAGACACTGTCCAGTGAGGCCGATAAAATGATCATTAAGTTGATTAAAGATCCACCGGTGTGCTATGAAATCATCCAATTTACAGCCAGACATTGGAAAGAGGAACTAATAAAACATTTTAGGCCTAGGGTTAACAACTTAGAAAAAGGCAATGTCATTATTTTACTCTGAAAAGAAAAATGGCAATTTTGTGATAATCTTGATTCAGACAGAAGATTGAAAACACACTGCCGAAAAGATGATCATATACCCATTATGTACATTAAATGATTTTAAAATGACATTTAAATTACCCAAACTTTATTTTTCATAAAAAGGACTAGAGGCAGAAAAATCCAAGGCAGGGATTAATGATGTAAGCTCCAAAGAAGACTGTCACAGTCAACAATGCGTCAATCCCTCCACAAAATAAAGGATTTCTAACCTATTTCTGTCAATGTGCCTTGGATTTTTACTTTTTACTTTACTCTTTATGAAAAGGCAAGTTAATCTGTTCATAGTACAGTGTAGACTGTAGACTGTAGTGTGACTTTGTTTTGTTTTGAGGAGTGTCGAACCACTGTTGTATTACTTTACATACAACTCCTGTTTTGAGGGTATAGATTAAATACAATCAGATATTCTTCCTTCTAAGATTGTGACGATTACCCCTCATTACCCTAGAGTGACATTTATAATCCTACTCAGTTAATTGAAAAAAACAATTAAGCCTGACATGCCTCATATGTGCGGCTGGCATATATGTTCTTCCACTAGTCAGACATGTGAAGTGGTGGCTTGGATGTGCCCTCGGGAAAATGTGTCGTGTGAATGTCTTTAAATGTCAGACTGGTGATTAACTGGTATTAGTGGTAGCTGGACCTGCTCACACCCTCCTCTGTTAGAAAAGCCTGTGGCCGCTGTAACGATGATACAAATGAATGAATTGTGTAACTGGGTCCTATAGTAGTTCATAGTAGTGGATAATGTCTCTGGAACACGATTTATGATACAATCCTTTTTCCCACAACACCATTAGCTTGGGCTCATTAACCCAAGAACACAAATGAGAAAGAAATAACTGTGGTAGCTTTTAACAGCACCGAGCTGCACCTCCATCGAACAGAAGAGAAGCCATATTGAAAATAAAACGGGAAACATTTTAGCATTCATAAAGTCCATTAACACATTTAAGTTCTTATGATTCTGCTGGTATATAGCTGCAGCAACAAAACCGACTGCTAACGCTAATGACTTGTGTAGGATTATGAACATACTCATTAACTGTACAGAGAATTTAAACCACTAATATTAGACTAACAAGTGGTATCGCAAATGTCAACTTTTCACAAAAATAAAATAAATGCAGCTGTAAATGTTTGCTGAGTAATACAACTATAAGGGGCAAGGAACTCCAAAATACTTTTCATAAATCCACCAAAATGAATGGACTCAACCACAGCCCTCTTGACTGTGAGTGAGTGTAAATTCCACATGTTCATTATCATTATATAACATGCAATCTATCTGTGAGCTCGGGCTTCTTTCCACTTTGCCACTGCATCCAACAGATCAGTGTGTGGATGCAAAACAACTTTCTCCAGCTAAACTCAGACAAGTCTGAAGTCATAGTCTTTGGCCCACAGAAACAAAGAGAAAGTGTCAGGAGTCAACTCCACTCGCTCTCTCTAAAACCTTCAAATCAGGCTAGAAATCTAGGGGTAATAATGGACTCAGACTTGAACTTTACCAGCCACATCAAATCAATAACATCTGCAGCTTTTTCAAAAATCAAAGGTATACTGTTTAAACCAGACAGCCTGCTCACTGGCCTTTCCAAACAAGCAGTAAGACAGCTTCACTACACCCAGAACGCTGCTGCTCAAGTCTTGACTAGAACCAGGAAGTTCAAGCATATATGTACTGTGCTCAGATCTGCACTGGTTTCCTGTGGCTCAGAGAATAGACTTTAAAGCAGCTCTGTTTGTCTCTCCATGGCCTAGCATCAAAGTACATCTCTGATATGTTTGTGCCATATGAACCATCTCACACTCTGAGGACTTCAGGGACCGGCCTCCTGCTGGTGCCCAGAGTCATGACTAAACATGTGGAATCAGCGTTTGAGTTTTATGCAGCTAAAACCTGGAACAATCTTCCTGAAGATGTTAGACAGGCCTCTACTTTGACAATGTTTAAATCCAGGCTCAAAATGGTTCTGTTTAGCTGTGCATATGACTGAAAGGTTTTTTGTTTAAATCCAGGCTCCAAACGGTTCTGTTTAGCTGTGAATATGACTGAAAGGTTTTTGTTCTGCCTCTTCTCTTTCAATGTTCATTTTACGATGATGATTATTTATGTTTTCATTTGTTTCTACTTTCTTATTCTGTAAAGCACTTTGAATTACTTTTGTTCACAAATTGTGCTATACAAATTGCCTTGCCTTGGCTTGTAACTTGGACTGAGATAGATAAGTCACATAGTGCAAGTCTGTATGGTCATTATTTCACTAAAAGCTATCTATGTGTCTATGGTGTAGTCGCTGCCTTTTATGTTGGCCGTACAATAGCCCAATCAAGCTCGGCTAAACATATGAAAGGGCTATTCAAAATCCTGTATAAATATTTGCTTATCAGTTAACGCAAACTTGTTCCTTCCCATTGTATCTTGTTATTTGTTTTGAGGGAGAAAACACCATAGCCATTAATGCCACAAAAGAGAGATTACAGTCTTCCATAGTGCAATCGGCCATTTTCAGTGCTTTGGACACACAGTATTACACGTAGGTTGTTGTGAGGTCAACAGACGCAGACAATATTTATACGAAATCACCATCAATCCTGTATTGTCTCACCATTTCATTTCGTTGGAAGCGGCTACGCCTGACCGGTACAGAACAACCACAGTCTTTCCCCAGGCCTGCGGGTTTCCAGGGGCTAAAACAATGTTCAATCAGACCTCTTATCGGGGCAAGAAATCACAATTTGACAAGTGCAGCCTGCCGAGAGAGCGCTGAGTGATTGGGCTGGAAAGATGACAAGTAGAACGCAAGCAAGAGTACTACTGTTAAAACTATTTTATTTAAGTCATGGTGGTAGTGACAAATAGGAAAATGCCCACTTCTGAAGCAGCAACAAAGATCCAGCACATATACAAATAATTCAAATTGAAGCTGACAGTGGGAGGGTATGCTTGTATTATTTAAAGTTCATGCATTTTCAATGGGAGTTTCTAAAATAGCTGGTATAGTGAGTTGTGTTAGTGCTTCATTGGGCAGTGCTGAAATGAAAATTGGATGCTGCAGAGGGAGGAAAATACTACTACATTTCCATTTACATGTGTTCTTAAATATAAAAGCAGTCGCCAGTGTCTTCATTTCATGCTTTGAGAATTCTATTTGGTGATCCATGACCACCCACCCCAGCAGAAAACAACTGTCACCAATTTATGATGCAACTACTGTGCGTCTTACGTGAAAGTTTACAAGGTTCTGTCTCATTTATATAGTGGTGGGTGAATTAATTAGTATTTTTTGTTTACGTCAATAGAAAAATGGGTAATATAATGAGTAACTCTATTGCCAAAAAACAACAATTAATATTTAGTTAATTTTGTGCTGGTGTCTGCTATATAGTTATAATCTATGACACCCGTGGATCATTATGTTATAATTTGGACATTTGAAATCGCAAATATTCATCTAAAACAACTTACAGAAAGAAACAAGTCTGCTGATCCCGCGTTAGAAAACTGCTGTGCCCAGTGGGAGCTGACGTTGCCATGAACGTCATCGCCACAAAGAGCCGTGGAGCTGTTGGCCCCTCCTTTGGATAGCTGCAGACCACACTAGCGAGAGGTGGATTTTTTTTCACTTGTACCAAAATGACTACGCAATGCTGCCGAACGCTACGCATGTCATCGATTAAGAAAGTAAAATTGAAGAACAAAGTAAGTACAGTGCAGTGGGTGTCGGCAATATGGCGATTTGAAAATAAGCGATTAAAGATTGCTCAAACAGGCAAGAATCACTCCAAAAACAACTTCGAGAGGGTAAATAAGAAGGGGAAACAACTATAACATGGTTAAAAGCTCTGAAAGGTTGATTTTACACAAAAGGTCTGCTTTAAACTATAGACAGACAAAGGTAGGGATAAAGACGAACAAAATATTAATCTAATAAGAAGACAAGATGAATTACCCTAACCAATTATATAGGCAGTTATGGCCTGGCTATCGCATGTGTACCACCAAACTCGCACATTTCCAAACGTAACCAATGGATACGAAGCTGTTCAACACAATTTGATAAATGTTATCATTTCCATAAGGCAACATATGACATAACAATCTGATTGCTAAACCAACAGAGATGTTTAGCCTTGGTGTGGATACAGTGACAATAACTTTAAAAGCCTCTTATATCATTTTGAGGTTTATGTTCGGTTTCTCCTGTTCGCCCCTCACACCGTGCTAGACCAGGCTGCGGTTCAATTAACATTCATGATATGTGCCGGGCCGTTTTATCGCTCTCACCCTGAGGTCCAGCATGAGGACGGCAGAGGACAGACAGAGGGGACAGGGCTTGTTTATGACAGCTGCTTGTCCTGCGTCACACTCAACATGAAAAATGTTTTTGTTTGAATAGTGCACTCAGACAAAACAAAGGCATTCTGCTAATATTAATGCTTTGGAATTAGAGGAGGGACAACAAATGTATTATATCTATTGCTGTTTTGGAAATATGCTAAATTATAGTACTCAATATATTGCCCTGTTTGGAATAACATAGGGCCTTATTATTGATTCAGTCACTACACTTGGTGGTAATACATAGACAAGGTGGGCTAAGTATCTTGCTCAAAGATGCAACAACAGTAAGGCTGGTCCAAGCTGCGATAGAATCACCAACATTGGAGTAGGCCTGTCACTAGGCCTGTCATGATAATTACTATATCCACTTATCGTTCAATACATGAAAGATGGAACATTTATTTTTGGGGGTCAATATTTATCATAGGTAGTTTTTCTTTGTACTTGTAAGGAACTTTTTCATATGTGTTTGTGTGTGTGTGTATCTGTATAATCTAGCTACTGATTATGTTTATCAAAATATGACTACTACGATCACTGATTAATTGTTGCAGACCTAGTATATATAGAATAGTTGGGGGTTCCTGTTTTAGGGTTGACATGTCACTGGCATAATGGCATTCAATATTACTGTTTATTGCCTATATTTTCTTCAGCAAATGTCGGTTTCTGTTCTGTTGCATGAAGAACAGGCGCAGAGGCACGGGGATCGTTCTGTAGAACTTTATTGTCGGTTACAGAAATACAGTCAGGTTAAAGGCAGTAGAGTCTAGTGAGTAGTGTCCTAAGAGGTGTCTGAAGCAGAGTCTAACAGAGTCTAGGCAGAGTCTGGTAGGGTGAGATTGCACCAGGGTTTTTATACTACTAGGACAGTAGGGTTAAACATTTTATAGATAAGAAATTTAAAACACAGTCGAACAATGTGATCGCATCAGTGTAATATGACCCTAACACAGCTGTTGTTTTCCCTTAGTGTGATATATGGCCACTGCTGTGTGGGAAAAAGAACGTTTTACATCTTTGTAAGAAAGTAAACAATATATCACATTTGTATATTGTCCACACAATATATCATACTTTAAAATGTGTACGGTAATTGTGACAGGCCTATATTTGATATTGTGGGCTAACAACTGATTCACTACTGCCCTTATATTTTTATCAGAACCAGTTGGACTGTTGGTAAGTTGTTATATCAATGTCTTTTCTATAGCAACAACTACAGCAATTGGGGCAGAGAGTGTTGCAAAAGGACCCAGTTTAGCATGTACTCAGCTCACCACGTGGACTGGTTGGTCAATCGTTATCCCATAGAAGATGTTAACTGTATATAAAATAACATGGACACACCCAATACCAGATAAACAGAGTACATTTAGTCAGGATCTGTTGCTGATAACCTGTGATAAAATTTCTATTGGAAATCACTGTGTGCAACTGTGGATTATTGTATGTACAAAAAAGGTTGATGAAGGTTAAAAGATGGAGGAAGGGAGATACTGAAATCTGTCTTCCATTTGATTAAGATTGTGTTGATAATAGTACCCATAAAGCCAAAGTGTGCAGAGATACCCACTGAAATGGTTGGGTTAATCTCACACAGACAAAGCAGGAGTCCACCACTTAGTGAGCCATTTCGGTTGCTCCTGCCGTGATGCCCTTGAGCAAAGCTTTTAACCCCCAGCTGCTCCTGCCAGGCCAGTCGCAACACTCTCAAGTGGGGGGTGCAGAGCTTCAGGTGTAAGCACAGATGTGAGACAGACACACAGACAAGGCAATTCAAAACGCTTTTAAACTCTGAATACAACACAGCTAAAAGAGGACGCCTTCGTGATAGACGCAATCCAAACATCCCCAGAGTGCAGAGTCCTGCCCTGAGTATTAAGTCATTAAAGTTTGAGTCATCCGTTAAACTTAGACAAAATGGCTCCGCGGCTGGCCTCAGAACTGTGCTTATATAGTCTTATCACTGAGCACTGTGCACTGGTGTGAATGAGATATCAGATCCTTTATCTACACAAACAACACAGCAGGA
>KN469086.1:123402-145146 GCA_000787095.1 Periophthalmodon schlosseri
TTACAATAGACTCATTTTGGCCAGGTTTTAATAGGATTAGAGGAGGTTCTGATGGCTACATTGCTTGTTATTTACCAGTGAAAAATGAGGTAATATTCTGAATGACTACACTGCAGATTTAACTTTAGCCTATAAGTTGTACATTAAGCTCCAGGATTCTACAATGCACACACCAACGCATATTTAAACAGGTTTGTAGACGTTTATTGAACCAAACAACGATAACGGCTTTTCTGCTTTACTTGCGGGCACACTATTATAAGAATATTACATCCAGAGTACATATTTATTTGGCTTGTGAAAATGGTAGCTAAAAATCAGAAGCTAAAAAGAGCTGGAACAATATGATTGGATTACTCTTCTTTGCCTCCAGTGTACTGAGCCAACACTAGAATTTTTACTACAAATTTCATTTTAGAAATTCAATGACTTTCATTCTTTATTTGTTGTACAAGGCTGCCAGGGGCTATCACAATTTGTGGTTCCATTCCAGTTCTGGTCAGCGCATACGGCTCTTGTGTCCTTAGGCAAAACACCCACCTAGACTATCTAGGAATGTGATGTTTGAACGATAGGTTGTGGTTAGAAAGGTGTAGATTGGCAGCCACGTTTTCACATATCTAAAGCTTTTTGCGATCCAGAGTGCTGCATAAATCCAAGGCAATATTATGTCTTGGTTTGGTGAGTTTTTACCGTCCTTGGTAAGCAATGTAAAGAGTGAGAGTGCGTGACCCAAAGTTCTAACAAAATTCTACTTCAAACATCCGTAAGTTTGCATCCATAGTTGTAAACAAGGATAAAAAGTCTGACTATAAATACAAGTGTGTAGGCTGTGCTCAAACTCCACTGTAACTTTGCACCATGCTGTTCTGCTGTTTGATGATCCGAAGCCAGATGCTAACCAACACTTGGCAGGCTGTGGTCAGAAAATATGAGAATGTGAAAGACTCAAAGGCCAAAATTTGAAATTTCTGACCAAATGCCTCGCAGGCCCCAGCTCAGATTGTGCCAAGCATCTGTAAGTTAACGTGCCACCACTGAAGTCCCTATCATCATCTATTTCTCTGGAACATATTATACAGGTATGTTCCAATTCTTATCAGAGGACAGTGCCTGAAGGACAACTGTGATTGAAAATGACACTTTGGACTGGTTTATTACACCTTAAGAATTCAATTAACTTCTCACATATGAACTCATTTACGTAGTTTGCCCAGATTATCAAGTACAACTGAAAAAACACCTCCAACGCAAGTAATTATCTGAGCATAATAGGGGTTTTCAAATCATTTTAAAGAAGACCTATTGTGCTTGTGTCTGCTATATAGTTATAATCTATGACAAACTTGGATCATAATGTTATAATTTGCACATTTTAAATCAAAATATTCATTTAAAACAACTCTATAAAAGAAACAAGTCCACTGACTTCTGCGTTTGAAAACTGTAGTGTCCAATGGGAGATGGTGTTGCCGTAAACGTCATCACGACAAAGAGCCGTGCAGTTGTCAGCACCTCCAATGGATAGCTAGCAATTAGCAGATTATTTTCATTTGTACCAAAATGACTATGGCGACGCAGCCAAATCCAACATGTATCACCGATTAAGAATATGAAATTGGAGAATAAAGTAAGTACAGAGGAGTGGGAGTATAGTGGTGGCAGTGAAAACGGGTTAATAGGCAATATGGCGTCTTGAAAATAGGCAATTAAAGACTTCTCAAACATGCATGAATAACTCCTAATACAACTTTGGGTGAATAAATGGTGAGGCAAAACAACTAGAACATGTTTAAAAACTCTGAAAAGTTGATTTTGGATAATAAGACGGTTTTAAGATGCAATGGCAGATTCCCTAGCACCAACCACTCAGCTTTTTCAAATTGGTAAAACTGCAACTCAGAAAAACCCATATAAACTCAGTGTTACACAACAACCTGAGAAAGAGCCGAATCTTGCCTCAGGGGGTCAACAATTCACACAACAGAAAGGACCACCAGACACAACAGCGCAACACAACGAGCATCAATCAAAAACGTCAACGCTGTTATTACGCCTTTTGTTGGCTAACTGCATCAGGGTGCGAGTGCCGCTGTTGATAGGAGACAGATAAGGCGTTAAGCACATCCCCAATAAAAACGAATGAGTGAAAAACCTCATATAACTCATTGTGTTTTGTCCCGAGGGGTAGTTTGCGAGGTCTTTTTTAGCAGTGTGCAGGTGGTGATAAAACAATGCTCATTCTCACCTGCGGCAAAATGTGACTAAGCTATTATCAAGGGGGAAAAGGTGGGAGGGACCGAACGATAGGAAGAAAAAGCCATCTAAGGATCGTTTTACAGTCATGCAGACAACCACCACCCCCTCGCAACCCCCTCTGCCCCAGCCCCTCATATGCCGATTAATCATTTTGTACAACCCCCACCCCTCGCATCCCCCTCTGCCCCAGCCCCTCATATGCCGATTAATCATTTTGTCAGCTAGATAGGTCCAATCTGCATGTAAGTAAGGCGCAAGGCGAAAGGGTAGGGCCGTGAGCAAGAATTCTGTGCCAGACGAGATAAAGCAGAGAGAGGGACCTATAAAGGAATAGGAGCACATGAAAGTATATTGTTTTTGGAAGATATCAAAATAAACACTGATAAAATGGACCCTGGATCCAGTGCAATATTAAGCTCTGCCAAAACAAGAAGCACAATATATGAGATGCGTTTGATATTTATAAAGTCATTGATATGGATGGCGTATCTTCAGTTTGGATCTTAAAGGTCCTTTGTGAGCTTGTGAGCTTTAAGACATATTATAATGTTGTTACCTCATCAAAAATATACCTGACGTTTTGTTTCATTCACACATTTTTGAGTGATCTTGTTTTATTAGTCTAGCTACACCTCCAAAATGCTCTGTTCCACCTGGTGATGTCATGTAGAGGTAGTTTTAAGGCTAACAGCTGTACCTTTTACCCTTTGTTTCGTAGAGATGGGCAATTCCAGGGTTGAAATTATCCAAATGATTCAAGTAAAGGTGTGTGAAGTTTAAAAACACAGTGGAGCACTTCCAGTATTACTACATGGCAGGGTGGGACAGCGTTTTCAGTCTGAGAGAAGAACGATTCAAGTGAAGGTGTGTGAAAATTAAAAACACAGTGGAGCACTTCCAGTATTACTACATGGCAGGGTGGAACAGTGTTTTCAGTCTGAGAGAAGAACTCAGCCTAAATATGCAGGGTTTGTGTGTTAAACATGTCTGAATGAAACAAAACACAACTCTAGATATATTTGTGATGAGGAAACAACATTATAACAGAGATCAGAAAATAGGGCCCTTTAATAATGCATTGGTCTTCACTGTGGCTTACATCTATGCTTCCAGAGTTGTTGTCTGTAAAATTGGAGTACTCACTGCTCTTGTTAATAACAAATACTTTAGTTGAACACTTATAAATCCAGTCACAACGCTACAATTACGAGTAATCTAAATACAATGTAAATGAGCAGGGTTGTGTAAGGTGAGACATCAGGCTTTAGACAAAGACAAATGAAGCATGCATGTCACAGCACATAAAGCAGATGATTGCCACGGTGAACCTTAGAACACATATATATTTGTTAACCTTTCCTAAAACATAGATACATGAATGGAATATGTATTTTGGTCGAAATGAACACAAAATCTCTTGCTGGGTTTCAGATAAAATTAGTGGATTGAGTCATTGGTTGACAGTAGCTCAGGTGGTATGTGTTTGTCCACGGATCCGAAGGCTGGCGGTTTGAATCCCGCTCTCTCAAATGAATACTGCTGTTGTGTCCTTGGGCAAGACACTTAACCCACCTCACTCCCAGTATCAGTATGCACTGGTGTATGAATGTGTGTGTGAATAGCTGAGTTGTTCCTTGATTTAAAGTGCTTTGAGTGTCTTGAAGGTGGGAAAGCGCTATATAAAAATGTGACCATTTACCATTTAAGATCAGATGGGGCAGGGGCACACAATTCTATGGATAAATAATAACAAAATAACAGACTTTATTGGTAATATAAAGAACAGGGTCAACGTCAATTTTCCTGTTGGATTTTCCTTACAGTAGAAATAGCATACATTTTATACAGAAATACTGACTTCTTCCCTCAACCGAGTATCTGAAAACCTCCCAACCATTGTATTATATCTTGGAACTTGTGTTGTAATGCACGTCGTGTTGTCAGGCTTAGCCCATACCCAGCCCTAGCAGAGAGATGTCATTGGAAACACTCTTCGATGACTGAGTGTGTTTCCTTCCTAACCATCTGCTCTCAAACTTCCTGCGCATTCCTGATTAAAAGGTGCTGTTTAACTTTGTGAGTGTTGCACAAAACAGAATGGAGGACAACCAAAATTACATTTCTCTACTCTAAACAAAATTGCCAGCACTTCAGAAACACCTGCATAAAAGAGTGAATGGAGAACCAAATCATAAGTGTTCATATTTCACTTTTGACAGATGAATCAAAGCTGAATGAAAACCAGACTTAGTCACGATTAATAATTCAAAAAGGTAGCAATTGTTTAGCAAATATTAGGCCCTCTGCAGAGAACAACGTATCCAGTCTTCATGGGGTCTAATTATGTACTAAGACCTGCACCTCCTTTACAAATACTTCTGAAATGGGATTTGTATAATAGCAGTTAGAATATGTCAATGCTCCTGGAATACTGGTTGAACCTTGCTAATCTAATTGTACTTTTTTTTGTTGTTTTTACATTATCCTTCAGCCTCGTATCTCATTGGTGGGAGGCTGTGACTAGTGTTGGCACCATCTGTATTTAACAGTGTCAGTGTCTGCCAGTAGCGTCACGTGACCGGGGGTTACTACTGGGCACGCTCAGAGGCTCACCTGGAGAGAGCGGCTTGACAACAGCTGAGCAATCACAATATTAGTAGGCGTTATCGGGAAAAACCAATGACTCATACAAACCAAAAGACCGTGTAATCTACAATTGAAATATATATTATGTTTTACTACACCATTAAGTTCAATGTTGGTGTAATCCCTCCATCAGAATTGACGCCGCCTCTTGGCTGAAAGTTGAAATGTCTTCGATTCAAAACCCAATAAAGATGCATTTTCAAACCCTTTTACTATTGATTAAATGTAATTCATCAGATGGAGGAAAAAACATGGATATATTAGTGCTTTGCCAGGAAAGTGCCACAGTATGGCATTTAACTTATCTTTCTCCACAGAAACAAGCAGGTGATGCCAGCAGGTCAAGTTACAGGTCAGATCTGTGGAGATGTGAGCCTGCCCACAGTAAGATTACATGTTTTTCAAGGTAGATTTTTTAGCAACAAAACACCAGTTATACTTTTAAAGCAGACCTATTATGCAAAATAACTTTTTAGAGCTTTTAACCATGTTATAGTTGCTTCCACTCACCATTTGCTCATCCCAAGTTGTATTTAGAGTGGTTTGTGCAGGTTTGAGCAATCTTTAATCTCTTGTTTTCAAGACACCATATTGCATTGACCAATCCCCATTTTCACTGCCACCGGCATACGCCCACTTCTCCAATTTTATTTTCTTAATCAGTGATAGGATTCGGCAGTGTTGTGTAGTCATTTTGATACAAAAAAAAATCTGCTACAAAAAAAATCTGCTACTTTGTTGTGATGACGTTTACACCAATGTCTGCTCCCATTGGGCACTGCAGTTTTGTAATGTGGAAGTCAGCAGACTTGTCTCTTTTATTAAGTTGTTTTAGATCAGTGGTTCTTAACCTTGTTGGAGGTACTGAACCCCATCAGTTTCATGCACATTCACCAAACCCTTCGGTGATGGCCAAGCGGGGTGTGTCATCACGAATCATCTGAGTCGGTTGCGTGTCTTGACCTCCGCCGAACCTCTGAGACTGACTCACTGAACCCCTAGGGTTCGATCAAACCCAGGTTAAGAACCACTGTTTTAGATGAATATTGCCATTTAAAATGTGCAAATTATAACATAATAACTATAAGATTATAGCTACAGTGCAGACACAAGCACAATAGGTATTCTTTAAAGCCATACTGTGGAACATTTAAGACAAAGCAACAATCCTCCATTATGAAACAGTGTGTACCTTTAAGTAAACAAATGTCAAAATCACAACTTATCATAAAATAAACCAGGACTAACTGTATTAGAAATGAAGACTAAAATAAGAATATATGTATTTTATATACAGTATGAATTTGCAATACTTTTAGTTAAGACAATAAGGAACGGACTGTGTCCATTTTTGTCAGATGGAAGACATCACTATTGTATTGCTATATTTAGTTTCTTAAAATATAGATTAGATGATAGTGTGATCATTTCTCTGATATATTGGCACCCCTATATAGGACACATCTATTGATTCAACACAATGGTGAGTAATAAGAAGCCTGTCAAAGCCTCCGCAGCTGAAAACTATTCGGTCACCAGCTGGAGTCGAGAAGGGCGCTGCCAGTTTTCAGAAAAAAGAAAAAAGATTGGTGAACTTCAAAGCATCTTTCATTTTGGTAGTTATGTATGAGGGACTGAGGAGGTATTTCTCACTGCGAGTGCCACTGGGAGCTGCAGCCTCAGGTATGGACTTAATGAGTGTGCCTGGATGTTTTAGATTTTGACAAAAACTGTGCAAGCCAAGCTTTACATTGTACAGAGAGGAAGTCTGGGCATTGGAGGGGTAAACATGCTCCAGGATGCTATATATAGATACATACACACAATGTCCTGACATAGTTCAGCACTTTACTGAAACCTGAGTAACTACGTGTCTGACAAACCAAAATGCATGCTAGCATTGACAGAGTTGGTTAATTACCTCATTATACACTATTGGGAAACATAACATGCTTTACATATCAAGGTGTTTTCTGTTCAAAGAAACACTGGGGAAAAGAGAGAAATTGAATATTCAGTGTATGTCAGTGTGTGTAGAAAAATGGGAAAAGTTCAAACAGGGACAGTTCAGCTGTGATGGCAAAATCAATTTCCTTTCATTTTGTATTGGCCAGTGTCACAACGGGGATTCACCAGGCATTGTAATACATTGTATTGCTAAAACTATTTACATAGCCTATAAAATATATATATATTGTAATGTCCAAATGGAAGGGTACTGTCAAAAAGTAAGTAGTATTTTAAAACACTAAATTCATTGTTGACCAGTTCTCATTTGCTTCTTCCTTAAAGGGCCCATATTACGCTATTTTCTGTTATAGTTATAATGTTGTTTCCCCATCAAAAACATACCTGGAGTTTAGTTTTGTTTCATTCACACATTTAACACACAAACCCTGCATATTTAGGCTGACTTCTTCTCTCAAACAGAAAATACTCCACCTTGTGATGTCACCCAAAGTGCTTCAGTGTGTGTTTAAACTCCAAACACCTTCACTAGAATCATTTGGATGATCAGGATCAGCCCTGGGATCGCCACTTTCTACTCAACAAAAGGAAAAAGGTAGCCGTTAACTTTAAAACTACCGCTTCATGACATCAGAAGGTGGAGTAGAGCATTTTGAGCTTTGGAGATGTAGACAGACTAATAAACCAGTGTTACTCAGACATGTATGAATGGAACAAAATACAACTCCAGGTATGTCTTTGAGGAGGTCACACCATTATAACTGGGCTTAAAGCTCACAAGAGTCAAAAGTATTATTTTTGATTATTGATTATTTTTAGTTTGTACTATAGCTAAATTGTCCTAATTTAGTGTCAAAAAGTATGCTGTTATATATTAATCCTGCCACTAAGGTCTCACAAACTGGAGTACCCTTCGTACCAGTCCCAAGACCAGATAAATGGTTAGTATTAAGCTAGACAGGTCATCTTCACTAAAGCCACACTGACATGACTGCATATGATGAGCCTTAAAATTAGCTGTAATAACCCAGTACGGGAACAGATGCATTTGAAAAGAGTATTGTAAACCTATTAGCGTTTGATACAGAAGTGCAGTAGTCAGCATTGAGCACTTGCAGAGGCACAAGCAGCTCTCGACAGGTTTTGTCCTTGGTCCTGTCACCTCACTGCTGCTTGTACTGCGTGTCCCGTGGGAGCCAGCAGAAAAAACAGCATCCTGCAGCAGTTTATAACGATCCCCACCCTTAATACTTCCCAGCACATCTGCCACCCTCCTCTCATCAACTTACAACTACGCTCGGACGACCCAAAATGTGCCGAAACCCACCGTGGGATTGTTTAGACTGTCTACAGTATACAGTACAGTGATGTGGTACCTCGGTGTGGCGTGCCGTTACTGTGTGGGGGGTGTTACAAAAGAAAGACTGAAATGGGGGTAGAGGCAGCATCTGTCAGCAGGCTGGACACTCTCCAGGAAAAGAGCTACTACACCCAACAGCCAGGCTAAATGAGGCGTGATCAATGTAGAAATGTAGATCCACGCCTCTCCTATGCAATTCACAACACAACGTGACCGAACAAATTGCAAAAACTATGAGAGGCAAGAGCGACTATTTGGGTGCCATGAGTCAAGTTGGGACAAGGAAGTAACACATGCACGTATGATTGGACTGGGGCAAGATATACAGAAAACCAATACAAAGCACGCTACTAGCTTCTGCAATTCTACGTTAAGAAGAACTGTCCAGGCATCGATGAAAAGAGTTGAAACACTCTCTTACCAGCTCTATAGTATTGCCGTATTGATGTTGTCCTGCGTCTAGCCGCTTCTAACCCATTCACCGTGGAGGCACTTGGGGTTTAATTCACAATGTCTCAATATTATCCCCGGACCGCGGTTCCATCAGCACCACCAAACTGCAGTCTCTCCCTCTCTCCCTCTCGCGCTGGATCCACTGCAGCACTACTTGCTCTCACTCATCCTTTGCGACTACCCCCACCTCTGCTCGCCTCGGTGCCCTCCTCCTCCTCCTCCTCTCCCCCCCCCCCTCCCGCTCTCTCACAAGTCACATAGAAATAACATGAGTAGCTGAGGCCACCTATGAATGTCCAAAGCCTAGTGCTCTCAGCACTGCATTCTTCTCCCCCTCCTCCTCCTCTCCTCCTTCTTTTTTTTTTCTCCATCTTCCATCTCTTCCACTACACTACTCGTGCCGGGTAGCTGATTTGCGATGCCGCTCACAAGGTATGCGCCAATCTGGCGTCCATGGTTGCGATGCCTATAAGAGAAATCGCACGGTATTGCTATTTGCGGTTGGCTGCTGGCTGTGTTGTTTAAAGTAGAGAGCTGGATATGAAGCTTAAATGGGCTATTGGGATGGTGAGGCTAACAACAACACTGGATGTATATAAACAAAAATATAGCATACTGCTGATGAGGTCTCTGGGTAGTTGCATGAAAGAAACAAGGCTGTCACTGGGAGTGTGGTTATGTGCTACAGCAATAACTGGCCACATTTATCAGAATTATGTCCTTAGACTTGCTCCACTCCCACCACTGTTGAGGAAGCCAGACACAGGCAAGGGACAGTAATATAGACTTTGTAATAATCATAATCATATACATCGTAAACGTTGATTTGTTATACCTATTTTAAGTAATGCGATTAATTTTTAATACATGTGAAACTGCAAACACAATTTTGAGGATCCAAATCTAACTAATATATAATTCCAGGTAGCTTCCAGACAGAGCTAATATTTACATTTAGTCGGACTTGGCAGACTTGGCATTTCGAATGCTGAGCTACCACAGATGTCGCTAGGAGAATCTGAGGCGTTCATTTAAATAAGATAAGAAAAAAACGCAACCACAATGGCGATTGTCCAATGTTGCAACGCAAAGTTCAAGAACAGCACAGAATAAAAATATATAAATAATAGAAATATTTATATAAAACGTGGAACATGGATGTACATTGGATGTATACCAGCACTTCACTCTATACACACTGTACTGCATTATTCATTCACTACAGTCAATTTTATGCATGGTTTGCCCTTAATAATTGTGAGAGAAAAAATTTATGACAAGAACGCAGCCTTGGATCCAATTGTTGAAAGAATAACAGCTAGAATATTTGTGAAACAGGGTCAAAATCACCTATTAGCAGCACTGAACAAATGTGCTGTTGGTAAATATTTTTAGCAATTGGAAAGTGTTACAGTCCCACTCGGCACAAATGGATACCGGCTCCGGCCACAAGGAGTCAGTAAGTAAAATAAAAGGAAACCTTAACACCTTAATTAGCTGTAATAAAGCATGAGCAAATTCATAATTAATAATGAACAATAGTTAATTAACAATCATTCATACATAGTAATTACTTATTTACTACTCTAACCCCTTAAGAAGGTAGTTACTATAACTGAATGATTCTTAAAAAAGTATTTGTTTAATATGATTTCAGTCTTTATTGTAATTCATGTGTGGTTATCATAAAGTGGTACCAATAAATACAAAATTTAAATCCTCTCTTCATCCTACAATAACGTTCCAATATGATAAATAGCTGAAAATGTGCTTTGTCAGTGTCTGTGTCTGATAAGCACATTCCGTATATGAGAGCTGCATATATGTATAATTCAAAGGCATTATCTTCACAGTAGACCTCTTACCTCACCACAGATTTCCATGCTTTGGCTGTTAACGTGTAAATCAGCTTACCTAATGACAAGATGTGGCCTCTTTTGCCTAACACCAGTGCACGGGCAGACAGTTGGGAGCCCTGTGGGTATTACTGTGTGTCACCGAGAATTATCGTTGTCCCTTAAGTGAATCACCTCTTATTGGGCAGCAACGAGCACTTGAACCAGAAATCAATAAAATCTCAATCAGTGAAAATGGAAAGGCTGAAAGATAGCTCTGGGTAATTTCCAAACATACAAGAGCAAAGAAAAGGGAGGAAAGTAATTTGTTCAGTGTCTGCAGTAACACGTACAGTCGGGTTTTAAAATTAATTGAAATTCACGGATTGCGGGGTGAATAAAGTGGAGTTAGTGCTTATACATGACTGGGACTATTAGTTTTTAAATGAGTTTTACACCAGATGCCCTACCTGACACAAATGAGACAACTGATCGGGTATCTCACAGTATTGTTAGAATACTACCATTTCAAACTTCAGTACTAACAACAAGGCTAGCACTCATGCTTCACAGCAAAAAGGTTCCGGGTTTGATTCCCGGATCGCCCAGGCGTGTGGAGTTTGCATGTTCTCCTCGTGTTTGAGTGGGTTTCCTTCGGGCACTCCAGTTTCTCTCATGCACCATAGGTACAATCCTCCAGTTAAGTCCTCACCAAGCAATAAGATCACGGAGATGGGTCCCTCACTGCGGCGCCCAATTGCTCCTATGGATGGGTCAAATGCAGAGGACAAATTTCCCTGCCCTCCTTTAAGTGTACCTTAACCTTTAGGCTTGATACTGATTTTGATACCATAGTGACGAATGAAACATCAAATCATTTTAGACAGTATATTATAATTTTCATAACACGATAATATTAGTTTCTTTAATAGTAAGTGGTCTTTTACTAATTCTAATACACAGTAGATCAAGATTATTTTAAAATCTTATCAGGAAAGTATTGGTATCTGTTTAAATGAGTATCTAGTTTACTAGTTTTAGTAATGATTAGTAATATTAGTATCAGTATTGGTATTTAATCTATCAATGGTGCAATGCTTTTGACATAATAATACTTGCATTCAAATGAAGGTGAAACAATCATGCATATCTTATTTAGAAATCTTAATCATTTGAACGAGAGGTCACACGTGCAACTGCAATAAAAGTATAGCTCATGTTCTATAAAGCAATAAGGAATTGTGGCACACTTCCTGGTTGGATCAATACTGTGTTTTATCACTTCAATCTTGCCCGTGCCCAGTCTATTTTCTAACTTGTATAGCGTTCTCTAACAAAATCAAATAAATACACTATTTCCGATCCTTTCCTCATCGACAATTGGGGTGGCATTTAGCTTTTGCCGTTTCTCTGCAAGCCTTTGTGTTCGACATTGTAAACGATATTTCAGACCCGGTGAAACTGAGGCAGCTCGAATTCAGTTTCTGAGAGTGCGAGGGATATTGATCACACTAAGATTCATTGTATGCAGGGAAAACCCACAGCACGCACCCAGCCCCTCTCCCACAGGGGACTGCAACTGAGACCAATAATGATTAGCAACACAAGCTGACAGATGGATACTCTTACTACTATCTCACTACAGCTTTAAAGTAGTATATAGTCAAATGTCTTCACTGGCTTCATTTCATTGAGAAAAACAAGCTTTACTTTGAAGAAAACAGGCCAAGTCTCTGGAGTCAACTCTAAATACATTAAAATAAGTGGAGGCGAGCATACAAGCTTAAAGCCATGAATTAAAACTGAGCAGTCATTGACTAGAGGGCGGCAGCAGAATGCATAATAAGATCACATGTACCACCATGTGTTTTATACCAGAGACTTTTTAGGACTATATCTATATATCTCTATCTATATATGAGGTTGGGACAACAGGAACACTCATTTGCAAGTGAAAAAGAACAATCTCAATAACATAATGTATTGTACCTTCTTTAAAGGTCCTATATTTAGCAAAATTGACTCTTGTGAGCTTTTAACCATGTTAGAATGTTGTTACCTCCTCAAAAACATGGAGTTGAGTTTTGTTTCATGCACACATGTTTGAGTAACCCTTTATTATTAGTCTGTCTACATCTCCAAAGCTCAAAATCCGCTGTTACACTTTGTGAGGCGGTAGTTTTCAAGTTAACGGCTACCTTTTACCTTTTATTTAGTAGAGATTGGCAATTCCAGGGCTGAAATTATCCAAATGATTGTAACGAAGGTGTGTGGAGTTTCACAAAAACACAGGGAACCACTTTCTGTATCGCCACATGACATCATGGGGTGGAAAAGAGTGTTTTCTGTTTGAGAGAAGAACTCAGTCTAAATATGCAGGGTTTGTGTGTTAAACATGTGTGAATGAAACAAAGCACAACTCCGGGTATGTTTTTGATGAGGAAATAACATTATAACATAGATCAGAAAATAGCGTAATATGAGCCCTTTAAGCCTTGAAATACATGTTTGCAGTGAATCACCCCAAGAATAAACGGTTTGCTACTTAGTTTGTTGGCTTTATCCAGGTTTACAAGTCGTTTTCTTGGTTTAGAGCTTTTCTATTACATCATGTCCTGTGCAACTTGCAGTGGGTGTTAGTATTTGGAGGCACAGATGTGAGGAGGTGCAACATGGCAACTGAGGACTGTTGGCTCTTTTTTTAATGATTTCACAACTATATAAAGAAAAACATACATTTGGCAAATGGTAAATGGTCACATTTTTATATAGCACTTTTCCACTTTTCCACTTTTCAAGGCACTCAAGCGCTTTACATCAAGGAACAACTCACCCATTCACACAAGATTCATATTCTAGAGTACTCAGACACTAAGGCGAGGTGGGTTAAGTGTCTTGCCCAAGGACACAACGACAGCATTCATCTGTGGGAGCTGGAATCGCAACGCCAACCTGTGTGTCAGTGGATCTGACTGTTCAACCAATGATGTTTATGTCGAGAGTGGGATTTGAACCACCAACCTTCGGATCAGTGGGCAAACACTCTACTGTCGCCCAAAATATGCATGATATGAATAATAGCGATAAGAGTAGCGTGTGAACCAAGACTAGGAATGGGATTCAAAAAAGTCCCAAAATGTTGCAACCTTTCTATCACTGTTTCAACTGAATGAGCTTATACTTAAATGAAATCTTAACATTCAACCCATCTTTTAGAGAAATAAAGAGTTTTTATTATTCCAGCACACTACTGGTTCACACTAGTCTCATTCTGATGGTCCTAACCAATTCATTTTTTCATAAGCCAAAATAATATAACTGTACAATCTGTTTTAATGTGTGGCATGCTGTCACCTTTATGTATATTTTATTTTTCTTACAGTTTCCCTGTCTGCTCTAATCATTAATGTTAACAGTTGACATAATTAATCAATCAATCAATACGATGTTACAGATAATTTCATTGAAGCTAAATTCATTTTCCGTAATTGAAATGGTGAGAAAACATGTCACTTTTTCATAGTTTGACTGCATGTACCCTGAGCAAGCATGACAACACATTATTGCCTTACATATTCAAATGTATTCTGCCAATCTCCGGGGAGGGCTTTCTCGTTAATAGGTGGAGCTGATCAATGCTAAAAACAATGAGGCTGACACATCCTGCTGCTGTCACTGAGAACAGCTAAGAGCAGTATTCATGCTCTCAGCCTGCTATGTCCACGGGGGACTCTAGGTTATGTTAATGTGATGTCACAACACTGAAAAGACCATACTTTAGAACTGTGATGGAGGCAGGTAAGAATGGTATGCTGAAATTTGGGCTATGGTCTCATTCCAATCCGCTATTTTGATTAAACTGGCATACTGTGATTCACTAATTCTCTCCTGAATGCAACTGCTTACACAAAGACATCTAATCCCACTCACGCCTCCTATTTTTTCAAAACCTCATTGCGTTTCCTTGTTGTTGTCCAATCTCAGGTTTCATCTCATGGGAGTCGTGTCTCCTTCCATCCTCAGTCAATATGATATGTCCTTCACTTTATTTTTAAACCATAGGCTATTAAGAATCGTATGACATCACATGCACACATTCTACTCCCTCCTATAGGCCCCGAGCAGCAAAGCCTCCATCACTCAGGTAAATGATTCTGATTAATCAGCAGAGTGCCGGCGTGTGGAGGTGACACAGGAGAGCTGCCTGCTTCAACACTAAATCTTCCTCACGCTGGGCTGGACTTGCGTCTTCTCCACGCCTTTTATCGCTCCCTATATACCGCAGTGAGAGTCCCCTCCTCCTCCCTAGCAGCAGCGGCACATGCACAGCTTTTCAAGAACAGATGACTGAACTGGGGAAGCCCTGAGCACAACATTTAAGAGTCACATGCTGCAGAGGATCCATAAACATGCAATTATGCAATCAGGCTTTTGCGTCTGCAGTCGCGTGGCACGGATGCTCTCATTCATAATAGATTGAAATGCTGACAGAATATATCCCGGCAAATTATTAATTAACAACTACAGGCATGTGGTAATTAAGTAAAATGTTGTGGGATTAAGCCATCTGGAAATATATCAAAATTTTTAAAAATGACATCAAAAAGAGACCAAAACATCTTGTGTAATCGCCCAAACAAGGGTATAAAGTGATATTTTTACACTTTTGTGGTTAACTTATATTCAAATTTTTGTGCTAGACTTCAACCTCCACATTAACAGGCACATTTTAGCACATTTCGGATTCATTGATAAAATATCGTCTGAGATAATTGAAAACGATATCGCTTTCATTCTGTCAATATAGCCCACCCTTAAGCAAAACAAGCAAAGCAGTGATAGCGTGACTTCATTGTGATTATTGAATATAACATAGTGCTTTACATTGCATTTTCATTCGTGCCATCGGCCCCTTTGAGCACTTAGTTCACTCACGCACACACCACATTCATACAAAGCCAAAGTGGGTGAAGGGTATTGCCCAAGGACACAACAACAGGGTCGAGTACTATCATCCTTCTAGTGCAAGACCTAATCTTGAATGAATAGAGAGGGTTGTGTCAATTTAATATTAAGAGAACTGAATGGTGGATAACAGATATTGAAGAACCTTGAATGGAAAAGCTGAAAGGAAAGAGGATTTTAATTTTATGAACCACTTAATTTGAATGTTCATTAACTGTAAGCCTTAAGTATAAGCATGAAAACAAACACTTAAAATTCACTCACTGTACTATCTATTGAATTAGTCTGAAATGTGTTTGCCTTGGGTTATATGATTAAACAAAAATATATATATATGTATGGCCCTTGGATCCAACTAAATAAAAATTACTTCTACACTATTTTCCATTTTACTAATACCTAAAACTAAGCACTAGCTGGATAATGAATCATCCGGGTGATCGATATGCCAAAAATATTGTAATTGTCTAGATGTGTGTCTTATATTAAATTCAAATGCAAACTAAAGCTATACGTGTTTCTGAAAGTTAACGCTTCACTGTGATTGGTTGGACACACTTGTCAATCAGGACATGACAAAGGCTGACCAATAGGGAGAGGGGCAAGATATCACAATTTATCTTTTATTGCCATATTGTCGAGCCCTAACCTATTCCATTTTAATACCAAAAAGTTTCATTGTGGACCCAGCCACAGATAAATTGCCATCATGGGTTTTGCTGCCAGTGAACAGTGAAGGGACAGAGGCAGCCTGGTTGTTAGATTGGACCAGAAGCTCTTGACATTTGGGAGAAGGGCATTGGCTGCAGGATGGGAACATGTTACAGTGTGTGCAATGATCTGTCTCGTCCTAAAGAGAATGGCCAAGGCAGAGACACGGCTGCACAATACATCGTCAGTCAGACGGATCCTAACACATCTGTACTGCTCAGGGCATGCAATGTACAAATACATGAAGTCATACAAAGAGATTAGGTACTTACAGCCGGGTTCCTGAATGTCAAAATGTGGCAGGAGGTTATCACAGTGGGATGGGTTTGGTCAAATCTGCAAGATAAAAAACATGTATTATCAGAACAGAACCTATAGAGGAGACATAATTGGCTTCCAAGGCGGTTCTTATGTTGTAGTGTGTTCTGGTGGTATTCAGGAGTCTCTAGACCTGGTTTAGATATAGTCAAGTCCTAATCATGGTCTGGTTTTATTTCTGGCCTCATCTTGCTACATGAGGGACTGCATGGAGATTATAATTTAGTCAGAGTAACAAACTGGTTAAGTCATGTTTTTCTTTTGGAGGCACTGCTATCTCCATGTACATGGTGTTGTTTTGGTTAGAAGGTTCAGCACTATAGCATTAACATTATCTATCTCACTTGAAAAAAAATGTATTCATAATGTGAGTGAACATGCCTTTCCACAACAAGCAGGTAGTAAACCAGAAAATGTACTTTGTATATTATTCACTTTAATTAACTTTAACTTGTTTAGTCCAGGTATACTTCTGTTTGGGTAAATAGTTTAGTTAATTCGTTTTCACAAATTAAAAATAGTAAATATTTAACGGTACTTGGTCTTCAATAGAAAATTATCTTTCTGCCTTTTCGCCAGCACACAAAACAACATCAAAGCGCCAGTAGTAAATGATCAAAACTCCAATTCTAATTCATTATTCTCACATCAAAACAGTGAACAGTGGCTGCAGCAGAATCATTTGGAGCTGAAAGAACAATATTGACAGCTGTCCGGCTCTTACATAAACAAGCTGATAGATGCCCGGAGCTGAAGAATTTGATCCACGGTGCTGCGCCGCAAATGAATTATCAGTGACAGCGATCGGGTGCAGTACACAGCTCACCAGTTATTGGATTAATTTATTGTCATTAGCAGAGTACCACCCTAATGGTCCTCTGTGATGGATGGCTTTGATACATCACACTTTCCTCAGTACCTTAAGCAGATTTCTGTACATCTGGCTTGTGTTATGTGGGTGTGGCAACCTGACAGCACTCAGGTTGCCAAGTTTGCACTGCAGGATGGCCTAGGATTAAAAAGTAATACAAAGTGAGCTTTAGGCAAGAAGAGTTTTAGGTAAGAAGTTTCACTCAAAAAACTTTTTCGCCCAGTTGACAGAATTGGATTTTTCTTTTGCTATGGATCATACCTGGATGACTGAGGGATTACACAGACATAAAAAGATGAAGGTAAGAAAGGTAAGCCTTGAGTAGTGTGTCTTGGGTTTCAGAATGAGATAAACACAGTTGCCACGGCAATTAACAATTCAAAACAAAACATTATTTTTTGATGGTGAATTTTGATGCTCAAACTGGCGCCCATAAACATAAAGCCGAAATCAGTAAAAAGAAAAAGATTAGGAAAAAAACTACAGGAAAAAATGCAATAATTTTAATACATACTGTAACACTGTAAAAAACGTGATTAGCCTGTTATCTGTTAAAATTTCTGTTTTTGAGTGCTCTCCTTCCGTGTCCCACAAAATCACGCAACTCATCCTCTTATCTTTAATCAATTAAATGGTAACTGTAAAACCGCTTGATATTATCATACATTACAATTTCAAAACCCTTTTACTATTAGAAAAACAACCTTTATCAAAATGGCTTTATAAAAAAAAATTACAGGCTTGTTCAATTAGGAGATAGTTTAATTTTACGATTCGTTCTAGAAGTTGGTACAGGCGGTTATGATGGTGATTTACTCAGTAACATGCATACACTTGCATCATGATTGGACATTTTGAATGTCTCTAACTGCCAACATAAGGACTTAAGTGAATTCTATTTCAGGGAGAGTTTCTTCTTCGATCTTGGCAAAACAGTCCATTTCATGATTCATTAGACTTAATAGCTTTAATGTAATTGTATCACACGCAATCTACAGAGAGAACGAAGAACCATCTCCAACTGTTCGACAAAAACAGCTCACTGAAGACTCAAAGTTTCTGTTCTGTATGTCTTTCAGTGAAGTTGTGATAAAAATAGATTTCCTTATCGGTGTCGGTAAAAAGTGGCTAAACTTTTAAAAGAGTAAAAGATTGATAAGTTTGTTGCAAGTGACCTTTTCTATCTTAGTGCCGACTCAAGCAAGACAACGGCTGATGATTAATTGTAGCAGCAGACACACAAGGAGACAAAATGTCTGTCAGGGAGCCCACAAATTATGGACATCAAATAGGTTTTTTGTTGCAATTGAGATTAGATTTGCAATTAGTTTTTCAAAAGATTCAATTCCCAGTGAGTATTTTAAGCATTAGCATTTGAGAGAAATATGAACTAAAATAAGTACGTTAAAATATGAACTTATTCCAACTAAGAAGAAGAAGAATGTAATGCATTTTAAGTACCTGTATATAGGTTTACAGGATTAGCAGGTTTTAAACATTATATAAGACCCCATGGAGACTGGATGTTTGTAGGTTGAAGACTAGAGATTATAATGCACATACTGTACCTTATACTCAAAACATGTATTTATAGGTAAAATCCTCCAGCTAAGGTAGTCCTGACTAAGCCTAGCTCAAGATCTGGAGATGGGTCCCTGTGTGCTGCACTGTGGCACCCACGATTCCTGACAGCTTGCCCAAGTGGCATTGAAGGATGGGTCAAATGCAGAGGAGAAGTTTCCTCATGGGAACATACACTGGGGACATATACCTTATCCTTAATTAAGTGCAGCTTTTGTAAACTGATCATCCAAATAGTGATTTCATCCTCTTAGAATTATACAGTTCTGTCTACGTACTGGGTAATTCTGAGATATTTAGGTTTAAAATTCTGACTTCTCATACAGCACAATGGAATGGGGATATGGGTTTCTGCTGATATAAACCTAAATAATGTACCAAACCTTATAAAATCTTGGTAAAGTGTATAGATAGAAGATATTTAGAAACAAGAGTATATGCACAACTCAGTTTCAACAAAAACATCAGATTGAGCCCGTAAGTCTAAGGAGATCATTTGGGTTCCATAGACATTATTTTCTCAGTCCTAATTCACAGCCCTTAAAAACACACCATGAAACTGCCAAAGTGATTCGAGAGAAGGGAAAAGTAAAGCAGAGATGCTTCCAACTCAGCAGCAGCCTCCAAAGATGACAAACACCTTATCGCTTCCACCATAACACACACTTCTCTAATCAGGCCTGATTAGCTTGGGAAACTTTAAGAGGTCTTGCTGAATAACACCAAGAGCAGAAATCATCAGGGAAATAAATGTCACCCCACGAGGACAAATAAAAGGTCAACGCTCTGCTCCAAAACCCTGCAAAAAAACATGGAGGAGATGATCATAAATTGGCGAGCTGACAGAGCCTGTGGGCCCGATGTGCAGATTCTCAGATACAATCACGTTAAAAGGGAACTGCCTCTTGGTGAACATAATTGGATCTTTCCTCTACCTATTTATGTCCCCAAGGGAGGAAAGTACACAGCAGAAAAATGAAGGTTTTCAAATAAGGCCCCTGCTTCTATTAGCTCTGTGAATCATAGTGCAATTAGCCAATAACATGTTGGGTAACAGCGTGATGCTGTTACCACTCGGCGCTCTTTACATCGTACTGGTCAAATCACACAGAGAATGTACACACACCAGCATCATGGACAACACATGTACTTTTATTATTGGATTATGGATTCTTTTAGTTTTTCAAGTGCTTTGCCTTATTCTAGTTAAGGGATCTCAGGTAATTGGATACAGCAACACTGAACCTTAGACGTAGTACTCCCTGGACAATGGTTGGTTTTTCATACCTGGAGATAGCGCACAGCAACGTCTAGGTGCATTCAGAGGGATTGTGTCTCTCCCTCTCATTATTTTTGATTGCAATTGGTGGTTTCCATATGTACTTCAAAACAATACCTCCTAATGCCTGATCTTGTCTGATTTCTGAAGCTAGGCAGGGTCGGGCCTGGTTAGTATTTGGATGGGAGACAGCTGAGAATACCAGGTGGAACAGTGGGGCAGCAATGACTCTAGTCTAGTCACTCTAGTGCATACTGCTGTTGTGTCCTTAGGCAAGACATTTCACCCACCAAACCTAGTGTGAATGTGTCGGTGGTGGTTGGAGAGGTCGATGGCGCAGATTGGCAGCCTCACTTCCATCAGTCTAGGGCAGCTGTGGCTATAGTAGCTTCCCACCACCGTTTACGGAGTGAATGAATAATGCACGAATTTGTAAAGCAACTGTTATAATAAAGTGTCATATAAGACTTACAAATTATAATTATTGCAACTGAAATGTTGAAATGTATTAATCAGTTGTAAGCCAAAATGTCAAACAAATTACTATTCAAAACGTATTAACAGACACTTAACTAAAAACAAACAAGGCAAAAAGGACAACATTATAAATATCTCTCTCTCGCTCTCGTCGCAAACATCGCTGGTTGAACAGTCAGATCCACTGACCCACAGGTTGGCAGTGCGATTCCAGCTCCCGCAGATGAATGCTGTCGTTGTGTCCTTGGGCAAGACACTTAATCTGCATCGCCCCCAGTGTCTGCGTACAGTGGTGCATGAATGGGTGAGTGGTTCCTTGGTGTAAAGCGCTGTGAATGCCTCGAAGGTGAAAAAGCACTATACAAAAATGTGACCATTGTGACCACCTAAATGGGATGGGTTATTTTACGAAACATTTTTGAACCTTTTGAACCAATTGAGCCTCTGCAAGAAACATGGTATATTGTCATATTATATTTAGTATTTTGCTCCTGCCCTACAATTCAGCTCAGAACATTTCCTCAACAAAAATGACATTTTACCCCAGTTGATCCGTCACTATATGTGTCTAAAGCCCAAAACAAGAGAAAAAGTCACTCTGCCTCAAACTACACGGCCTTCTTGTTCGATACCAGACAGCAGCCGCTTCTTAGACAGCTCAGAATAGTTGAGCCCCCAAAGGATCCTATGTTTTTGTTCTTCTCTCTCCCTCCTTTTTAGTGTATGTCTGTTTCTATGACACGTGGTCCTCCATCACTGCTGCTCTCTCGCAGGAAAGGATGGAGAGATGGAAGAAGAGAGGGGGTAAGGAAGAGAGAGGGGGTAGGAGAGAGAGGAGAGAGGAGAGTGAGGGAGAGAAATGAGAGAGAGAGTTTAAAACAAAGCGTGAGAGATAAAGAGAGGGGAAGAGAGGGCGAAAAGAAGAAAGGAAAAAAGAGAGAGATGGAGGACGAAAGAGAGATGGCCATATAAGAGAGAGAGAGAGAGAGAGAAAAGGAGATGTGTGTGTGAGAGAGAAGCC
>KN469086.1:145163-174040 GCA_000787095.1 Periophthalmodon schlosseri
GGAAAGAGAGGAAAAGAGAGAAACAGAAGAGAGAGAGGGGAAATGAGAGAGAGAAAGAGATGAGAAAGCAGAGAATGTGTGTAGGAGAGAAGTCGAGAGGGAGAGAGAGGGACAGAGAGAGGAGGAGGCAAAATAGTTTTGGGGCTGTCCCGAGATCCCTGGTGCGTGGCGTATGAACACTGAAAGATGTGAGCGTGCAAGTAGTGGAGGAGGATATTCCACATAGCAAACGTTTGGGCCTATAGTTTAATCCTGTCTATTGTTAGGACGGGGGCTTGGAGGGGGAAAAGGCTGTGCCTGCTCCAATCTCCCTGGCAGTGGTGCAATGCAGGGGTTTATCATAGACCAAGGAGGAAGACAAACATAATTAAAGAAGGGGCCACCGTGACAGCACAAGACACCCATATCAACGAACACATGGGAGAATATAGGAGACACGAGAGGATGCAAGTCTATTTGGCATAGCACATACACACACAGGCAGACCTGACTGTGCGAGTGGAGAGAAAGTGTGAAGGATTAGCAGAAGCAAAAAAAGTTTAATTAGTCAACTGGATTATGTTTGAGGAGTTGGGGATGTTTTGCCTTCAATTTAACAGAGTTACATTCACATTCTAAAGCCTAACTGTGATTTTTCTTTTTTCTATGCAAACTGCTTCATTTCAGCTCAGCTCTAGTTAACATGAGAGCCAACTGAGAGAACCTTGGTAGTGAAGGCATTTTAATCCCTGAAATTATAATTTGAATCAGGACTTAACTAAGTAGCCATGGTCCACAATCTACTTGCCTTGACTAGAATGTTCCACAGTACGGCATTAAACATAGATGGGTCAAATGGTCACATTTTGTATAGCGCATTTCCACCTTCAAGGCACTCAAAGTGCTTTACCCGTTCACACACACATTCATTTACCAGTGTACGCAGACACTGGGGGAGGGTGGGTTAAGGGTCTTGCCCAAAGACACAACAACAGCATTCATCTTTGGGAGCTGGAATCGCACCGCCAACCTGTGTGCCAGTGGATCTGACCACTCAACCAATGATGTTTATGTCGAGAGCGGCCAACCTTCAGACCAGTGGACAAACACTCTACCAACTGAGCTATTGTCGCCCCCGGATCTTGTTTAATATCAATTACATGCGTTTTGAAATTTCCTCTTTCTTACTTATGAGTGGGGTCATCTCTCCACAGATCTGACCTGAAGGTCAAATACTGTGGTACATTCCAGGCAATGAAATTACATGGAGACAAAGAGATGTTGAACTTGCCATGAGAAAAGTTACCGAGTGCACCCTTAGAAACACAAAAGAGTACTTCCTGGTTACAAGAGAGATCATATTTTTTCTTTTTACTGTGAACTTCAGATGAACGACTTAAGGAATATTACACCGAAAAGGATTAGCAAACTAAACTACTTACTTACTAAAAACTTTTGAAAATATGATAAATAGGTTATTAGGTGACATGTTGTGACAAAACATGTTATGGGAGAGCTTATCTGCCATGTGTGCTACTCACTGGGGCATAAATCAAGTAGCAGGGAGTCGTTTGTTTTGATGTTGGCCGTTGCACATTCCCAGACTGTTGAATTGCATGATGGGAGGTCGCCTACATGACAGATTGCTGACTGTGGGAGACTTTTACAGTCAGCAGAAAAAAGCAATTGATGACACTTTAGCTTCTTTATGCTGTTACAAGCAGGGAGCGTGGCTTCAGCAGCTCTAATAAATCTCCTTTTTGACTGTTAAAAGAATTAATACAAGTTCATCTTAAACAGGCTTCAAACCAAAGTAAAGGAAAAACATGTTAAAGGTCTTATATTACACAAAATTGACTCATGTGAGCTTTAAACCATGTTAGAATGTTGTTACCTCCTCAAAAACATCCCCGGAATTATTATTTGTTTCATTCACATATGTTGCATTATTAGCCTGTCTCCAAAGCTCAAAATGCTCTGTTACACCTTGTGTTAGTTTTCAACATAACAGCTCCTTTTACCTTTTGCTCAGTAGAGATTCGAAATTCTATGGCTGAAATCATCCAAATGATTTTAGTGAAGGTGTATGGAGTTTAAAAACACAGTGGAGCACGTCCTGTATGACCACATGACATCAGTATGTGGAACAGTGTTTTCTATTTGATAGAAGATCTCAGCCTAAATATGAAGGATTTTGCGTTAAACATGTGCGAATGAAACAAAACACAAGCCCAGGTATGTTTATGATGAAGAAACAACATTATACCATAGAGCAGAGAATACCGTAATATGGGCCTTTAACTATAGCACATTCTCTTCCACTGTCCATTTGAAAACTTGGATTTTCTAGAGGCCACAATAGAGAGGTGTTTTTGATATAGAAACATTGCAGCATGGCTCTTGTCAACATGGTGCTACCAGTAAGAGCAGTTGCTTAGTAGTGATGCAATTTAAGCAGTGAAAAACCGTAAAATAGAATTGAGTTAGTTTTGGTTTGCTTTTTGGCCATTTGCTAATTTAACTCCTGAATCTGACCTCCAATGCCGCTGGGGCGACCTATCAGGGACAGAAGGCGCAACAGTGCAGCTGCCGGGGACTCATCTCCCTTAACCCATTTTGGGACTGCCTCAGTCAATTAAAAAAACAATTAAAAATGTGCAATGACATATATAGATATACACTAAATAGTTTAAGAGCAATTAATTACGTCACATTTTGTATTTATTTATTTATTTTTTTATTGAATACATCATCATTTTTGAAGCATTCAAAACTTTATTTATTTTGCTTGGTAATTCATACACTTTTGCCCTGAGCCTTTTCTGTAGTAAGTTTCAGCCAGTGCTTTTCAAATTGATGGTAAATAATCTTTAGAAAAATTCCTATAGCACAGCAGGCTATTGAAATCAGTATTGAAAATATCCTCGAGCGCAAACTGCCTTTCTGACAATCTTTGAACAAAATGCCAGAAATTAATTAACCTCGTCTGGTCTGGAGATGAAGCAAACAGCTGCATTGTTCTGTTGTTGACTTGTAATTGGAAATACCCTCAGAAAGTGCGGCTCGACAACATTTAGCAAACATGGCGCTATGACCTTCCTGCACTATAATCCAAGCAGAGGTCTTATTTAATTTTGTAGCGTGCCAGGCCAGAGCTCGACAGCCGATACATCTCTGCTAAATATAAAGTGGCCGCATCGAATCAATTTCAATGTCCTACCTGCAGCAGTTAAATCATAATTGCCTCATTTTATTGCAATGACACAGCATAAACACCAATATAAAAGATTCAAGTTTACAGTAACAGGATGCTTTTACTGCAACAAGGATCGGTTAAACTGACCACGAGAATTCAGAATTATACCATTGATTTGGGTAGTTTCGACTTTGTGAGAAGAGGGTTCACCACCTGCTCATCTCCATGGTGATAATATAGTTTTACCTAAAAGGTTCCACAGTATGGTATTAAAGTTATCCATCTTTGTTTTATTCAACTACAAGTGGTTTTACTGCAAAAACATACATTGACATTCCTACTGTGAGTGGGGTCATCTCTCCACAGATCTGACCTGTAATGTATCAGATGGTGTAAGCGGCTTGCCATACTGTGGAACATTTAAAGGGCCTATATTATCCTATTTTCACAAACCCTGCATTTTTAGGCTGAGTTTATCTCAAACGGAAAACACCCTGTTCCACCTTGTGATGTCATGTGGTAATACAGGAACTGCTCCACTGCGTTTTTTTTACACCTTCACTACAACAACTTGGATCATTTCAGCCCTGGTATTGCCAATCTCTACTGAACTAAAGGTAAAAGGTACCGGTTAACTTGAAAACTAGCACTACATGACATCACAAGGTGGAACAGAGCATTTTGAGCTTTGGAGATGCAGACAGACTAAAAATAAAGGGTTACTCAAACATGTGTGAATGAAACAAAACACAACTCTGGGTATGTTTTTGATGAAGTAACAACATTCTAACATGGCTTATAGCTCACAAGAGTCAGTTTTGCGTAATATAAGACCTTTAAGGAAATAACTCCATGAAGACAAGCAGATGGTGAACCCTCTTCCAGAAAAATTACATACTTCATGTTTAAAAGCATATCAAAAACAGTCTTGACCCAAAGAGTAACTGATAGCTAAACAAAACTACTTCAGCTATTCAAGATTAAAAATTTATTTGAACCAATTTGTACTTTTTTGTAAAATGTGTTTTTGCAGTGTGGACAAATTGCTATTTTACTAAAGGTATCTGTGCCTATAACTTGCGTATGAGAGCAAAATGTTGTTCCTTTGTGGCTTCCCTCTTCCTCGGGAGACAAGTGCTGTGGTTATGAGCTGAAATAAGGCTATTTATCATCCAGACGCCAAGAAATGGTCAACAGCCCGAGCAAAGCAGCATGCACTCAGAGATTAATCGCCTCTGACACGGAAACACTGGCAGAAAAGCAGAAAAAGCAGGGACTTTACATACAGCTTTACATATGAGGTGTTTAGAAAAATGGCGTTTTTGGAGAATTCATGAAAAAGTTGCAGGAGCCAAGATAATGTTGACATGGTGTGAATGTACTTCCGTGAGTGGGTAGTTTTGGCCACAGTAACAAGGCATTTGGCATTCAGTAGTAACATATGCTGTTAGAAAATAACAAAAGACAGCATTGCTTTACCTTGTCTTAATCCAATATCAGTGGATTACATCTGAGTCATCACAGTAACTGGCAAAATCAAATGATATGGCCATATATAGTGATGTACAAAATAAAACACATAAAACAATTTTTATAAGCTAAGGTGAATGAAATTTAAAGCAGACCTATTATGTAAAATCAACTTTTCTGAGCTTTTTACCATGTTATAGCTGTTTCCCCTCATCATTTACACTGCATTTGGAGTGATTTGTGCAGGTTCGAGCAATCTTTAATCGCTTATTTTCAAGACGCCATATTGCCAATCACTGTCCCTGGTTTACAATCACTGCTCTCTACTTACTTCATTCTCCAATTTTATTTTCTTAATCGGTGATACACGTAGCATTCGACAGCATCGTGTAGTTATTTGGTACAAATTTTGCTTACTCGCTAGCGTGATGTGCAGCTATTCATTGGAGGTACCAACTCTAACGCGGAAGTCAGCGGACCTGTTTTTTTTATTAAGCCATTTTAGATGAATATTGTGATTTAAAATGTGCAAATCATAACATAATGATCCAAGTGCATCATAGATTATAAGTATATAGCAGACACAAGCACTATAGGTCCTCTTTAAAAAATACACCAAGAACAAATTCAGTCAGTGGTGGAATGTAATGAAGTAAAAGTAGTAAAGTACTCTACTTAAGTACAAATTTTAGGTATCTGTACTTTACTTTAGTAGATTTTAAACTCAACACTTTTTACTTGTACCTCACTACATTTGAGAGCAGGTATCTGTACTTTCTACTCCACTACATTTTTGAACAGGACTGAAAAGTAAAAGTATTTTTTATTGTTGTTTGAGACTCGCTGAGGGTTTATTTTTTAACACATTTACAGTATGAGCAAACAAAAATATACAAATAAAAACAGCTGGTAAGAATGACTGAACAAAATTCAGCTGCATTCTTTATCTAAATCACTACATTTGAAACCTTATAAGACCTCAAAATATGTCTAAAATACTTTTACTTCTTACTTTTTAAGTAATTTTTAAAGGGGTACTTTAGTCAAGTCAAGTCAAATTTATTCATAAAGCAGATTTATAAACAACTACGGCTGCCCAAAGTGCTGTACAAAGGCTATATAAAGTGCAATCTTATAAAACAAAACATGCAAAAACACGACAGAACACAACTAATACAATATAATACAAGAGTCCCGCTCAGCTTGTGTTAAAGCCAGTGCAAACAAATGAATTTTCAACAAAGATTTAAAAAGATATTTAAAGATTGGGCTGTTCTAATACACAGGAAGAATGTTCCAGAGTCTGGGACCAGCTACAGCAAAAGCCCAGTCCCCTCTAGTTTTTAGCCGGGACCTTGGAACATCCAAAATCATCTGGTTTGCTGATCTCAAAGTTCTACTGGGAACAGCCAGAAGCTCAGAGACATAGGGAGGGGCCAACCTGGAAGTGGTTGGTTGAGTACTTTAATACTTTTACTTTCTTTGACTTGATACTTTTACTTTTATGTTTTTTTTTTTGCTCCAGTATTTGTACTTTTACTTAAGTAACAAAATTCAGTACTTCTTCCACCACTGAATTCAGCCAATGCACTGGCTTTGTATTCTATCCAATTAAAGACATCCAAGGATGTACTGAGGAATGAAAGAAAACTTTGGAAATCTTGAGTACACTTTCACTTTATTTTTATTCAATATTTGATGTATTATTTATCTATTTATTTTCCATCTATTTATCTATTTATTTTCCATCTATTTATCTATTTTATTTTGATTAAACATTAAATATGAACAACAACAAAATACTTCATTGACTAACACAAATCCATTTGCTGGCAAATTATTACAATGCAATCTCCCTTTAAACGCCTGCCTGCGTCTGACACCATCTTATCTTTACTTTAGGCTTCTTCCTCCTGCCTGTCTGACTAATAGTACAACTATTATATTAGGGCCATTATCTGTTGTTGCAAGGCCAATGGCAGTATTTACCACCAAGGCTCCAGAGTGGACTAAAGAAAACATGCATTCAAGAAACTCATCATTAGCGGCCTCGTCACTGTCTTTGGCTCTTTGTGGTCGCAGAATGAGCTACAAAACAAGCCGCAGTGGAAAGTGGAGTGTCACCTTCATGTCGTCAGGAAGTCCATTACAAGAAGCACTAAATCCCACAAACCGCCGCGCAATTAGGCAAAGGCACATGTCAAACAACTCAACCATGATCCACTGCACAACAAGGAAACAGCTTTGTCATTATCTTTCATTGCACTGGTTTTCTAATGATGTGGCAAAGGCACTGAATGTGAAATGGCCATTCTGAAAAACAAGCTGATAAAATAAACAAGAATATGAGACAGTGATTACGGAACTGGTATTATTCATCCAATTACTAGTATATTACAAATTGTAACTATTCTATTTTCTCGTTTTAAAGAAGACATATTGTGCTTGAGCCTGCTATATAGTTATAACTCACGACACCCGCGGATCATTATGTTATAGTTTGCACATTTTAAATTGCAATATTCATCTAAAACGTCCATGTTAGGAAACTACGGTGCCCAATCGGAGCTGACGTCGCTGTAAACGTCATCCCGACAAAGCGCCATGTAGCTGTCGGCCCCTCCTATGGATAGCTGCACATTACGCTAGCGAGCCGCAGATTTTTTTTCATCTGTTCCAAAATTACGTGATTCTGCTGAATCCTACGCATATCACTGATTAAGAAAATAAAACTGAAAAACAAAGTAAGCACAGAGCAGTGGGCGTATGCCGGTGGCGATGCAATATGGTGTCTCTCACTCCTAATACAACTTGGAGAGGGGAAATGAGAAGGGGAAACAAATACAACAGTTAAAAGCTCTGAAAAGTCAATTTTGCATAATAGGTCTGCTTTAATGATACTGATGTCCAAAAATAGCCTACAGAAATGGAGAACATTTTATATTCAGATAGCACCTTCCTTTTAATTCTGAAACCATTCAAATTACGACCTGGCAAATGCTACCCCAACGGTCCCTAGACTCCCGCTTGAGAAACACTGGTTTATTAAGCAATAACACATAATACATTAAATTGAAGGAGCACAATTCAGCTTTTCCAGGTTTGCTCGTCTCCATGGTGGTAGATATATTTGTTATGCCAACAGTAATGCCATACTGTGGAACATTCCAAACAAAGCAATGACACCAGAAAAGTTCTAGAGCGCAGCATTAAAGACGAGAGTTAACTAAAAGAAGCTACAGTATTCAACCCTTTGTCAGTGTTAATTATAATAATCTGCATGAACACAACTTACCATGCCCAAATGAGATTTTCTAAGCCAATTTCCTTATACTAGGTTTACACAAAGGAAACATCAAAAGCTCCTATCTTGTCATCAGCAGCAGCCTAACCTCTATCCGAACAGACATGGATCACTGCGGAAGTACATCAGACTTTTTCAATTAAGTGCACATTAAAATCCAAATGATGTGGTGACCTTTTACAGATACCAGCAGAACAGGGAGGACAACAGCAGCAGACTGTCTGGCACTTCAGAGCATTCATCTCATTGTCATTGGATTATAATTATAGTGGTGAAATCAGTGTATTGTAAATCATTCATTGTGATTATAAAATTAAAATAAATAAAGAAATACAAAACAGCTTTGACTAATGGGCAGACAGATTAATTGTAATGAAATCAAAATCATAATTTGATGTTTTGAATTAGCAAATTGCAGCATAATAATTGTTTGTGTATCTAGACAAAACAAATATAGACATACAGACCTCTACAAAGTTGTTCTGTAATGCATGTGACTCACAGTTTAACAAATTAAGTTAATGCTACTTTTTTTAAATACGGCAGCATTGACAACCAATCAAAATTGGGATCAAACTTAAAATAAGCTTGGAAATAAACCTGGACTAAACCATGACTATACCTGGACTGGAACAGGACCAAACCAAGTCTACATCAGGACTAAACCGGGATCAAACCAGGACCAAAATGATACAAGTGTGAATGCAGCCAAGGTGAACTCCATCTTCATTTAAAACTGATATAACTAGAATGTTAAATATTTCTTCCCAAACTGTTCAGCTCTTGTGTAAATATGCTCTGAGCAAATACTGTATTATGAGGGAGACAAAACCTTTGACATTGAAAAAGTCTGAGATTTGGTGAAAAGCAGAAGTTAAACAATAGGAATGCCCCTTTGGAGAACAGTAGTGCATTATCAGCTGCCCTCACACAGCCCTGTAATCAGAGAATGGCATCAACAATCAATGGGAGGAGGGAAGGAGAAGACAAGACCAATCGATGGCTGTTAGAAACACCACAGTAATTGTGCACTTATCAGTTTGGAACAGCTAACCACCGTGAACTTTAGGCACCCTGCACCCTGCAATGCAAAACACTACCTTTCAAAATACAGTGAATGTTTCACCCCAAGTCTATCAACCTGTCATTTAGTAGTAGCTTGTTCAATAAACTTACATTTATTCATTTTTTTATTTATTTATTATTTATTTAAAGGTCCTATATTAGGCAAAATTGATTCTTGTGAGCTATAAGCCATTTTAGAAAGTTGTCATCAAAAACATTCTTGGAGTTGTGTTTTGTTTCATTCACACATGTTTGAGTAATCCTGGATTATTAGGCTGTCTGCATCCCCAAAACTCAAAATGCTCTGTTCCACCTTGTGATGTCACAAAGCGGTAGTTAACAGCTACTTTTTACCTTTTGTTCAGCCAAGATTAGCAATCCGAGGGCTGAAATTAACCAAATGAATCTAGTGAAGGTGTATGGAGTTTAAAAACACAGTGAAGCACTTCGTGTATTACCACATGACATCACAAGGTGGGATAAAGCGTTTTCTGTTTGAGATAAGAACTCAGCCTGAATATGCAGGGTTTGTGTGTTAAACATGTGTGAATGAAATAAAACACAACTCCAGATATGTTTTTGAGGAAACAACATTATAACATAGACCAGAAAACAGCGTTACATGGGCCCTTTAAGAAATACTTTGGCATCATGCATTCTAACTGTGAGTGGGCTCGACTCTCCAAAGATCTGACCTCTATCTTGGCCAGGAAGTTCCACTTGCTGTCTCCATGGAGTCAAGTCTAACACCATACTGTGAAATATTGCAGGTGAAGCAATAACATCTCCATAAAAAACAGACGGTGGGCCCCTCGCCAGTTACATAGTGTGCCTTTAAATGCAAACACTGTCAACTTTCCCCATACTTAGAAAAGAAAATACAGTTTGACTTTAGAATTGCTTTGTACATTTTTTCATTGTAGAAATCAGTCAATGTTATAGGTCTTAATTCCAAAGATCAGAAAATACAGGTTCATTGCCTGCAGCCACCAATCAAACAAGAGTCATGATTAACATAACCATTATTAGTGACGGTTCTACGACAAACAGATGCAAGCCAACAACCCCATGTTTATAAAGCAGAACGCCTTGGAGATGCACATAATCTGCATTAAATCTCCTCACTCCAGTGACAATGCGTGAGATCGTACATGATCAAATGATGGAATTTGATCAATTATTCAGAGGGGAGAAGCTCGCAAAAGTAGAGCACCCGTGGCTATGCAGCAGTAAATCACTGTAGCACACCATCTGCTCCTAGTGCTGTGTGCAACATTGATCCTTAAGTCTGGGTTCACCTCTATCGCGAAGAGGAAAGAAAGAAAGACAGGTAAAGTGATATAAGGCTCGAATAACCAAAACTAAATTTAACAAAACATAATGTGATTTGTAAGATTGCATAGGAAAGAGGATGGACTCTAAGTGCAGAGAGCAAGGAGGTATTACTGTAGCTGAAAAAGGAAACATTTCAGACAGGACTGTAAAATGGAGGTCATTAAATATTAAGCTTCAGCATGAGGGAGTGTAAAGATGATTTCTTCTCCCCTGTTCGCTCGCTGGGTCCCGCTCCCTTATTGGTGCGTTTCAAAGCCTAGCCTTCACCAGCGGCGATATGTCCCGTATTCAGACTTTAATAATGCAAAAGCCTTGGTTCTCGGGGCTACCAGGGCAGCTTGTCTGACATCTGACTAATCACTGATAAAATCATGGATTTAGTCGGCAGAGGTGGTAAGCTACGCATCAAAAGACCTTTATATAACATCTGATAGCTGGATCAGATAAAACATGACCATCCAAGACCAGCAGACAGACTAATACAAAACAAACTCCACAGTACCATGCCAAAAGACACAACAACAGCATGAACTGGAGAGAGCAGGACTTGAACAACCAACCGGCCGAGGTAGTTTGCTACATTTAATTTTGTGATTGCAGTATAGATACTTTCATTTTAGAATGTAATTTACAACATAGAATAATTGATTATTTAATTTACCATGTGGTCTTATTCTACTTCTAATATAAACTGAGAGGAAATATGAAATAGGAAATATTCAGGAGGTCCACTTTGATACTTGTTCAAAGTTTCAATGTTCATCTAGTTTCAGTGGTGGAACGTAACAAAGTAAAAGTAGTATAGCACTGTACTTAAGTACAAATTTGAGGCAGGTGTACTTTACTTAAGTACATTTTAAAGTGGATACTTTTTACTTTTACTTCACTCATCTGAGAGCAGGTATCTGTACTTTCTACTCCACTACATTTTTGAACTGGACTGAAAAGTAAAAGTGTTTTTATTATTGTTTGAGATCTGCTGAAAAGTCTGAGGGGTTTATTTTTAACATGTTCATAATTTGAGCAAACAAAAATATAAAAATAAAAACAACTAGAAAAAATGACTGATTCAATTGTTTCTCTTGAACAAAATTTAGCAGAAATCTGTATCAAAATCACTACATTTGAAGCTTTATATGACCTCAAAATCTGCAAGAAATACTTTTACTTTTTACTCATTAAGTACATTTTTTAACAGGTACTTTAATACCTATATTTAAGTAGATTAACAGGTACTTAATACCTATATTTAAGTAGATTTTTTCATGTGATATTTTAACTTTTACTTGAGTTTCTTTTTTTGCTCCAGTATCTGTACTTTTTTTAAAAAGTGAGTACTTCTTCCACCACTGTCTAGTTGTGGTACTAGTTTTAGCATCAATTAGTATCTGGGTATGGATACTTTTGACAACCCTATGTACAACCAGGGTTACTTTACCGTCTTTATGTGGAAGCATCGAGACAGTGAGACTAATACATATGCAAGTCTTCTGTCTGTCTGTTTCATAAATTGTCTCGCACTCAAGTAATTAGCCGCGCTTGTATCTGTCAAAGAACTAATAGCTTGGTCCAACAGTGTCAGAACCATTACTGAAATACACTCTACAATTTAAGGAGTGTGTCCGGGACATGCAAAACAACACGGAGCAGGAAAGACTCCAAATTGCTAATGCATTTGTCACAACCCAATGCGCCCTCTGGTTGAAAAGTTGATAATTAGATGCTGAACACGTCAAATGCGACGACTTGTGTTGTCATGAACCCAATCACATAATGACAATGATTACATAACTTCATTTGAGTGACTGTCACTGTCACGATAACAATTTTTGAGCCACGATATATATCGCTACAGAGATGTACAGTGGTAAAAGATAATATTGAAACTACTTTATGCCACTGATACAAAAACAATAATGCAAGATAATCCCAGTAAACCATTTAACTGTTAAATAGACAGTATCATTACGTGGCATGAGCTGGAACAAATAAATAACAGAATGAAGCTATTTCAACCCTCTACAGCTCAAATCTTGCCTTATTTCAACAAAAATACCTCAAATTTTGAGTATCGTGACAAGCCTACCAATTGTACTACAAACTTTTTGCAGGTAGGGCTATGCGATATGACAGTTTTTTCTTCTTTTGATTTATAATAGGGTTGAAGATTAATTGCAATTCAATCGAAATCGTAATTTGAATCATCACAAATCACAAATACCAAAGACTATAATTACTGTAGTCCTTTGCAAACAACAAAATATTCCATATATCATCTTTAAAAAACTGCTAACCCTGTAGTTTAGACCTCTACATGTTCTGAAATGCATGAGATTCCTGGGTTAGTTTAGAAGTTCATATTTCAGACTAATCTCTAAAATGAACACTTCTGGGCATGTTTAAAATGTGCACTTTGAAATGACACTATTAAAACATAAATCGCAAATCTGATCTTAATTGCAAAGTTTGTCACAATTAGAAACTTTGCCAAAATCGTGCCGCCCTAATTAATGATGTTTTTCCATTTTAATTAATTTTGTCCTATGAAAAACAAATAAACACATTTTAATCATTGCCATTTTACACCAAAGTAATCAAATGTCTTCCTTCGAAGTTTGAACACATTTCCCGCCCGCTGTCAAAAGCTTCTGAACGTGTTTAAAATGCACACTTTGAACTGAATCCAAATATTAAAACATAAATTGACAATGTGATAGGATTGGCTGCACACCTTTTAGAACAATGCCAGATGTAAAATGGTATTCTCTGTAACAAAGCTGATTTCAAATGTATTAAAGTGGAAAATTCTATCTAACTTTTAAATTAAACCAATACAGAGAGTGCCTTGGTTCTCTATACTGACTGACTGTGAGTAGCCCACAGCAAGTCATCCTACTCTGTTTGAACATTTGAGTGGCCAGATCTTTGAAAAGCACAGTACAAAAACAATTTTCACAAACTTGACCCACTGAAGCACTTGCCTTTGCCTGTTTTTATTCTTTGTAAAATAGAAAAAATTATGGTCAAAGAGTCTTACTTTGTTCCATTCATGCAGCATTATCAAATCTGAATGGAAGCAATTAGCAAATCACAAAGGCTACAATTTTTGAAGTGCCATCATTTTCTCCGTAAATAACAAAATATACTGTTTTTCTGCAGAAAAACAGCTAAACCTGTTGTTTGGATTTGTACAAAAGTGTGATTCTTGTCATTAGTTTTTCAATCTTTTTGTCAATTACTCTGGAGGCATTTAAAATGTGAACTCTGAAAAGAATCCTATTATTAAAACATAACTTGCAAATCTAATTGCAATCACAATGCTTGTGAGAAACACTGCAATTCGATATCATCCCCAAATCATTCAGCCTTAGTGCAAAATGTTTCCACAAAGATTTATTTACAGTGGATAATCCAAATTCTCAATATCAAAGGGCATTAATGGAGGCCAGACCAGACTCACATTAACATTAACATTAGTATAATGTATCCACTTTTCACATTAACATTTGCAAGAGGTGTCACTGACTTCAAATTCAGATTCAACATCATAAATGAACTCAAAACAAAATGTTTTATGAATGCATTAACATGGACAGCCTCTTATTTAGTGAGTGTGTATTGGCAAACAAAAACTGAGAGAGTGACTCGTGATGGGCGATATTGACAAAAATGTAGCCTTTTATTATGACGATGGTAATACACACTGTAAAAAATACAGTAAAATACACACATTTCAAAAGTACTTAACCGTTTTCCATAAAAACTGTAGATTACCGTGCATTAGCTAAGGTAACGCCCCTAAAGTCTGGACAGGACTCATACATTTAAAATGGTACAGTACAATATTCATTGTCTTAAAGCATATGTGGCCATGTCTTTGTCTCATGACAGAGGAGTTTGAGTTCAGCTCTGATTTCACCAATGCTCCACATGCATCTTCACTGGAAAAACAAGGAACCGAAGGTTGAGTCATCAAATGTCATGGCTCTGGCTTTGTCTCTCCATTTGTAAAAAGGTAAGTGTAATCCTGTACATTAGGGCCAAATGTTTTCTTTTTAGTGATTGGGATGGGTTTGTAACAATATTAGTAATAGGCTGGTAAAATTCTAGCAAATAACCTTCCTTTGTCACACAGCAGCAATGTGATTTGTCAGACACGTTTTCTCAGAAACCACCTGCTCATTGTATTAGTGCTGGTTGTTGCAAAGCTGTTGTCATATTTGTTGAAAAGGTGAAATTATTGATCGTGTTGTTGATTTGCAGATATCTGATTCTGTGTGTAATAAACAGATGAACTTTACTCCCCCATCCACTACACCCTGAGGCTTTCTGGTAAGTAACACCTTAAAACACTGCATTACATTTCCAAAGGATGTTAGGGGGTATTTGTTATTATATTCTGCTTCAAACAAAAAGACAAAGTACTACTTTTGTAATGTCCTTTTAACTCATGACTAGATTTAATATCACTGGTCACACATGACTGAGAGACAAACAAGATGGAGGCACAAAAAGTGACTTCTAGCTTGTGTTTGCAGGCTGCTGCTTCATGTTAAACCACATGTGGGAGTTTTCAGGTGTCTAAAGGCTCAACAGAGGTCACATATTGTCCATTTCTTTTTTACAATCTATTGAATTTAGAGTGATTAGCTAATTTTCAATTTGTGTTTGTTAGTACGTCATAAAAATAAGACAATACTGTATATATGTGCAGTTAACATAATGGTACTAAATGTGTAAATGCCATAATGGAATCTTACAGAAGTTAAACAAAACGCAGTATGTGACCCGTACAATAAGTGGTCAGAGGACTAAACTGATGTCTAACATGTTCCTGCAATCAAACTGATTAATTGTGGTGAAATATATGATAATTGCTGCATGGATTTGCATTTCAATTAAAAAGTAATTGTTTCTAAGCTGATTTGTATAAAGAAGTTTTATTTTGAAAAGCACAATAGCCTACGATAAAGAAGCTGTAAAATCACCAACAGTAGTGGGTCATAAAAATAAAAATGGTAATGATAAGACACTGCACACCTGTATATGGTGAAAAGCAGTTCTTTGATCCAGTGCATGCTTACCATAAATACATGGATTCGTACAGGCACGTTTTGCTGCCAGCTCTTTACCGTATATTAACCATAAACTGTATAAAGAAGTGGACAAACGAAGCTCATCGAGGCTAGAGCAGTTATAGGGGCAAATTTGGAGCCGAGTTCCATATTTGGAATTCCAACCATCGTAATCATAACAATCAAAGAGCCAATCCAGAGCGAGGCTGTTGAAGGTAACGCCCCTTCAACAGCCCGTTCAACCAGCGTTGTGTGTGCTTAGCAACACTATCAATCAAACATGTTGCTAACGCTAGCAGGAGCGACCTTGGGGAAAGAAGGCACCTGATTTGTCTGTTTTTAATGTTCATATCTTGATTCCTGAATAAAAATACCAGGATCATGTAGAGCGGGTTAATACAAACATTTTAAGTCCAAAATGACGAGCCGATGCCCACTTCCTATTTGGAACGCGGTGGCTGGCAAGTTAGCTATGTCCATTTATATATACACTTTATGATATTAATGCAAATTTTTCTTACAGCACGGACAATATTATGCTAGTCCAAAAGAAATGTGCTAAAATGTGCTGGCAAATACCGTGGCTGAGGTTGAATTATTGCCCAAACCACATTAGGTTACACTGCAGGTTTGTGATTGTGCATTTCTTATCAGTCTTTTTTGAGTTATCAGTCTTTTTAGTTTTTGCTTTAGGTGATATGCAAAATCCAAATATCACGCATTCATATCTCCAAAACAACCACTGCGATATAGTACACATTCTTTTTATATATCTCACCTCTACTCAGAGAAAGCCCTGTGGATTAAATCGCATTTTAGGCAAGGTCATATTTTATAGCAGTAGCCGTAGAATGTGAATAGGGCTGGATATTCTTGGACATTGAAAAGCGCTGTAACTGATTTTTACTATTTTAAAAACAGAACTGGCTCATTTTAAACTGTTTGCAGAGATCCAAAGTTATTCCTCACTTACTTTATGTATTCAGAGCATCCTAACGATTCACTGTGATGAGTTTATAAGTGCTTTTCACATTTTTCAGAGACCAAAGCGGCATTTTCCTATCAAGGCAATGCTAACAACAAGTAGCATGTTAACAAACACTTATTGGACAATAAATGCTTTCTAATTAGATGCAGACAGTACACAGCTGATATATCTGTACTGGGGCAAGATAAAACATATTTTACTCAAATACATGGTAAAAAATTAGGTACAGGCCCTTTAAGCAGTGGTGGAAGAAGTACTCAATTTTGTTACTTAAGTAAAAGTACAGATACCGGAGCAAAAACATACTTAAGTAAAAGTAAAAGTATCATGTGACAAAATGTACTTAAAGAAAAAGTATTAAAGTACCTGTTTAAAAATGTACTTAAAGAGTAAAAAGTAAGTATTTAAAGTAAAGTATTTTGTGTGATTTTGAGATCTAATAAGGCTTCAAATGTAGTGATTTTGATAAAGATTTGTGCTGAATTTTGTTCAACAGAAACAACTGAATAAATACTTTTTTCTAGCTGTTTTTATTTGTATATTTGTGTTTGCTATGTTAAAAATAAACCCCTCAGCCTTTTCAGCAGGTCTCAAACAGTAATAAAAAATGCTTTTAATTTTTAGTCCAGTTAAAAATTGTAGTGGAGTAGAAAGTACAGACACCTGCTCTCAAATATAGTGAAGTAGAAGTAAAAAGTATCTAAAATTTTACTTAAGTACAGTACTTTACTTCTTTTACTTGGCTGTGTTCCACCACTGCCTTTAAACAGTGTTATTTCAAAGCAAAACTCTTCTTCTTGGCACAGATTGTCCCTCATAGGTAAATGCTATATACTTTATCTTCCTCCAACATCGATTGTCACAGTGAATCTTTTATTCTTTCACCTTTAGCAGGAGATCTGATGATTATTTATAACCACGCTGCAGTGTTATGACAGGAACGGTGAACAATTCTACTTGACTGATTCTGACTCGCTATACTCGCTATGCTTTTAACGTCGGCTCGGTTTGGAGATATTCACGTCTAGGGCTGACACTAACTCAAGCACCCATTTGAAAAAGGTCAATAACAGGTGGAGGAGGGGTGGTCTCAATCTCCGTCACATCCAAGTACTTTGCATTCAATAGATATCATTGCAGTGCTATATAATACAAATGGATCACGAAGCACTGGGGTTGGCTCCACAGCAGTGTCTATAAAAGCGACGGGGAGTGGCAGCTTCAAATGCAACACACTGTGGTTAAGCTTGACAATTTTCGTGTTTGGTAATATAAAAATAGTATGGTGGCAAAAAAGAAAAGAACATTTGTAGAAGGAGTCTTATTTTATATAGAACTAGTGTGAGAAAGAGATAAGGCGGAGTTTCAATTTGAATGTATTCAATGGATGATTTCGTAAAGGCAATGCAGGTTTGCTTTCACGCACACAATGAAGCCGTAAGCATCAGTTCAGAGCTGGTATAAGGAGAACCAGGCCAACGCAGGGTCACATAACATTCTCAACAGAGTAGAGGAATATGACAGGGGAGCTCCAGGGGTTTTTCAGGTGAAACTTACAGAAAGTTGTAAAGAAAATTGAATTCTGTCAACTGGACAATAGTTTTAAAGATTCCATTTTATTTTGTGCTATGGACCCTGCTATGGACGACAGATGTCTTACAGCAAGTTAAAGCTGGGCAATATGACAAAAAAAATGTGTTCCTCCTATTGATCGACCACGATAGTTATTTTTTTTAAAAGGGTCCATATTACGCTGTTTGCTGATCTATGTTATAATGTTATTTTTTCATCAAAAACATGCTCTGAGTTGTGTTTTGTTTCACTCACACATGTTTAACACACAAACCCTGCATATTTATACTGAGTTCTCTCAAACTGAAAACACCTTGTGATGTCATGTGGTAATACAGAAAGTGGTTCACTGTGTTTTTGTGAAACTCCATACACCTTCGTTACAATCATTTGGATGATTTCAGCCCTGGAATCGTCAATCTCTACTGTATTAAATGTTAAAGGTAACTGTTAACTTGAAAACTACCACTACATGACATCACAAGGTGGAACAGAGCATTTTGAGCTTTGGAGACAGGCTAATAATAAAGGGTTATTCAAACATGTGCGAATGAAACTAAACACAACTCCAGGTATGTTTTTGATGAGGTAAGAACATTCTAACATGGCTTAATACTCACTAGAGTTTTGTGTAATATAGGACCTTTATCATTTGAGGTCCAACTTGGTCCTATTTATATATTTTATTCAGAATTTTCAGAATTAATATTTGCTGAAATGAGTACCGTACCTATTGATTGACTATTGGGTATTGATTTTCCGGACAAAAAAAACAAACAACAGAATCTCATATGAGACATTATTGTAACAGCAATGTAGAGCAATCAGTTTCCCTATGGACAGCAGAGGAAGTCCGAGTACTCACACACTCTAACAGTAGAGGGCCTATAATACTCCACTCAGAGAGATTGTGTGTTTGTACCAAAGAGTGAACCCTGATGACCTCCCTGATGAAACAAGAGTCCTTACACTTCCCTGTGCAGTCCAGATTGGCACAGTACGTGGAATGGCTAGATTAAGTTGCAATTGGAAAATATACAGGAGAAGAGTGTGAAAAGTCCTGCATCTACACTGCAGAAAATAGTTATGACTTATGAATTTTGGTATAGTAGTAGTACTTACTTAGGCCTGTTTATTTCAGTGTTTTAAGATATTTCCTGTTTCAATTCATGCCTTCCAGAGTAATGAGAATGAGTGTTCTGAATGGTCACAAGTCCTCAAAATGTCATCTACAAACAAGAAGCTAAATCCCAAAACTGACTCTTGTGAGCTTTAAGCCATGTAATAATGTTGTTACCGCATCAAAAACATCACTGGAGTTTTCTGTTTGAGAGAACTCAGTCTAAATATGCGGTTTATATATGGTTTGTGTGTTAAACGTGTGATTGAAACAAAACACAACTCCGAGTATGTTTTTGATGAGGAAACAACATTGCAACATAGATGAGAAAAGATAGCGTAAGCGATGGCCCCTTTAAATAGCCATTTTCTTGTCTAATTGGCAGAAAAAGATACTGGAAAGAAGTCAAAAAATGAACCAACAAGCCTAATTGCTTGTTTAATTAATTACTCAAAATGAGAAATATGACTAAATTCAAGTTGAACTATAACATTCTGTTATTTGTAATATTGGAGAATGTTGCACTGGGCTAACAACAGATAGCAGCAAGGATCCACTGAAATCCAATTTACTTCACATTCATTTTATATGTATTGGGTTACGGAAACAGTAAGAGACAAGGGCTAAAATAAGCTACCTCATCAGTCAGGGAGGTCGGAGAGAGTTCAGGTGGAATACTGTGCCGCATTATGATGTTAAATTGAGAGTATATCGGGTTAAAAAGGGTTAAACTAAGGGCATGTTTCCATAATGACGAATCATAGATCACCAAACACATGATGTAAAGACAGATAACAACAGCTCAGAGAGTGGCAAGCGGGTGTCATCGATAGGCAGTGTTTTAGCAGCAGCAGATAATGCGATTAGACGACGTGTGATGTTTAGCGCGGCTTTCCCTATCAACACAAACACGAGCACTGTTGGAGCCGTATATAGAGCTTTCATTCTGTTCTATATGCGTCGCAGTCTTGTCATCTCTAATGCTACACTTCATATGATGCAAGGAGGAGGCGGGCTCAAAGTCAGCCACAAGAACATGATACAATCCTCTGTAATGGCAACCGTCCACGGGTTTCAGAGTGATGGAAAATTAGCAACAGTTCAAAACAAAATAGTGGTGCTTAAAATGGTGCCTATAAGCAGGAAGCTGAAACCCATGAACAGAAGCGAATTCTACACATTATTCCATACTAAGCCTTGATGCTCGTTATCAATTTGAATAATGTTAATAAAAACATACTTTTTAAAGACAATTTCAACACAAATATTGGTAGTTTTGTAAAGATTTCCATATGGTCTTATAAACATATGGTATAGAACCAGAGCCATTGTAATATGCAAGGAAAGCTCAAACTGTCCTATATGTGATTTTTTTTCCAGTAAATATCTAGTTTTAATATGAATTTTAGTATTCATTAGTATCTGACTATCAACCCTAGAGAGCAACTTTACTTTTAGAATTAACAAAATAAAGAAAGGTAAATGACTACAGTTACAATTTTGGTGTGGATCAACATCTTTAAAGGTTCTATATTACGCAAAATTGACTCTTCTGAGCTTTTTCTGTTACAATGTTGTTACCTCATCAAAAATATACCTGGAGTTGTGTTTTGTTTCATTCACAGATTTATTATTAGTCTGTCTACATCTCCAAACCTCAAAATGCTCTGTTTCACCTTGTGATGTCAAGCGGTAGTTTTCAAGGTAACAGCTATCTTTTACATTTTCCTCAGTAGAGATTGGAAAATTCAGGGCTGAAATTATCGAAATGATTCTAGAGAAGGTGTATGAAGTTTAAAAACACAATGGAGTACTTCCTGTATTACCACATGACATCACAAGGTGGGACAGAGTGTTTTCTGTTTGAGAGAAGAACTCGGCCTAAATATGCAGGGTTTGTGTGTTAAACATGTGTGAATGAAACAAAACAAAACTCCAGGTATGTTTTTGATGAGGAAACAACATTATAACGTAGATCAGAATATAGGGTATATGGGTGTTTTCTGTCTATTTACAGACTATAGAGATAATAACCATTGTAAGATGTGGCAGTGGCTCAGTTGTTAATTCATCCAGTAGCATGGAAGCGGCCAACTGGAATTGCATATTGCCACGTCCTTGGGCAAGACCCACCTTGGATACTGGTTGGAAAGGCCATAGATGCCAGATGACGCTGATGTCCCAGGGCAGTGGACTGTTTGAGTGAGGACCAAATGAACACAATAAACAATAAAACACATTTAAAGTGCTTAGAAACGCAATTCAATTTAAGTAGCATTTTGGTTAGATGAGCATTTCCCCTTTAACTACACAATGTTCGTGTTAAAGGTGTACTGTGCAACTTTTCTGGTAAGAGTTCCACCATCTGCTTGTTCCACTGATGTTATTGTTTTGCCTGTAATCACATTTCACAGCGTGGTATTAAACTCATCTAGCTGGCATTTATTCAATTACTCCTGTTTCTATGGCTAAAATGACCTTGGGGAACATACATTTTTGCTGAACAGCCTCTCCACAGATTTTATTTGTAACTTTCCCTAGTGGGACCACCATGGGGATAGACAACTTTAATGCTATACTGTGGAACATTCCAAAGCAACAACATTTCCATGGAGAAAAGCACCAGAAAAGTGACATTATGCACCTATAACCAGACATGTTTGTGTGTAGTTACAGGTCTGTGGTTACCTGGGATCCACAATACACACTTCTTCAATACTTTATGAAGATGTCTGATCACCAGTAAATCTCTCTGTTTTCGGATGGGCATGACTGACGGGCGCATTAGCCAATCAGGGACATGCCTGGTCTGTTCGTATCGTGGAAAAAAAAGAAAAAAATATCATGGAGACTGAAAAACACTGCAGATTTCTACAGAATGAGCAAAGCACTAAACTCAGTTAATCTGAGGTGAGATCAATTTGATTTTATTTGTAAATCATAGGTGACCAATGAGCTCTTCGTTTCACATGCGCCACTGAAAAAAAAAACAAATCGGATTGCACGATCACATTTGACCGGGATTGAGACGTGGAGGGCGTCAGGACCAGACTGATAACAATCTGTATAAAAAATATAGAGGGATATCATTCTGGATTTGTCAGGCAAGGTCAGCGGCAGTGGGCACTAAAATACAGTATTAACACAACCAGTTTCTTCACAGAGGTCGCTTTATGTATCAGAGTGCTTGTTGTATTGGATACATTTCTGAAGGTTTAAACACATTTTCCTCATTATCTTCTTAAATACTTTTGCCAAACACTTTAACTCACTCGTGGATGTGGGTGGATGTTTTACCACTGCATCCTTCTCTCCTCACATTTTTCAAACAGAACCACTGCCCGACGTGTCAAGGACATTTTTGAAAACGGCAAATTTTGCTTTCACAGCTGCTTCGACGCATTTCAGATGGGGCACAAACTGAGCATGCCCTAGATAATGCTACTCTGCACCGCAATGAAACACTGTCGACAGCATTCAGCTTTATATAACTGCAAAGAATACAGGGAAGCACAGCGCAAGCATGTTACTATTCTATTCAAAAGGAGCATGAAAAGATTTGTGTTTTGAAACAGGAATGTATACATGCCCTTATGCAACAATAGCTTAGGTAACGTATAGAAAAATGTGTCTTTTCCAGCGACACCCTGCTCCCCGTCACACGATCTGTCATGTTCACTGTACTGCCTAAAGCTCTCTGGTTGCTGTACGTCTCTCCACTAAAGAGTCAGGGAGGACAGGCCACTGACTGCAAGACCCAGAGTGTTACCCCATAAACATTGCCTGGCAAATCCAGAATGATCTCTCTCTATTTTTTTTGGCAATTGGCTATTCCACCTGACAATCACGTTCATTTGAAAACGGGGAGATTCTTCGAAATTGAAAAAGTGTGTATTCTGGATCCCAGGCAAACCTACATTAACCTTAATTTTAATAGCACAATCTTCAAAGACCTTCCAAGTTGCGGTCATGTTTCTATTGTTATCTCTTCTAAATTGAATCTTTGTTGTTACTGAATGTGTGTCGTTGTATTCAATGTAATGTGGCAAATGTTGCACTGAATCCACTGAAATATAATTGATTTGTATGTTATGTTCCGCAGTGTGGCAATAAACTTATCAATCTCCATGGAGACAAACAGATGACACCACCAGGCCGAGTTACAGATCAGATTTGGAACGAGGCGACCCCACAATAGTAAATATGTATATTTCTTAAGTTTTCCTAGAGCACTAAACAGCTGTAATTGAATAAATACAAGATAGGTATGCTAATGCCATGCTGTGGAACATTCTAGGAAAAGCACTATCATCTCCATGAAGACAAGAAGGTGGTGTACCTTCCTGCATAGTGCACTTTTAAGGGAAAATGTATTTTATTTGATCTATTCATGCCCAATAGGTGTCCTCCGGCTAGGTACTCCTGAGATCCTGACGCAAGATTCGGAGAAGGGTTCTCCGGTGCTGTAGTTTCAGTCTGCTCCTGACAGGTTGATTCAGCAGTACTGAAGGAGGGGTCAAATATTCCTAGGGCACAATTAAGTGCACCTCAAACTCATGTAATCATATCCAAATTGCAGTGTCTCAGTCTCAATTAGCAAATTTGTTAATAATGTGTTAAACATAATGTCTTCTGCAAACAACAAATGTCTCTATTATGTGAAAGAAAAGCTAACACTGTAATTTAGACCTGTACAAAAATGTTCTGAAAAGCATGTTCTGTGATTCTTGTATAAATGAAGCTGTTCATATGTCAGTCCCCTCTCAAATGTTACTGCTTCTGGACGAGTTTAAGATCTTAATACTGAACAAAATTTTAAAAGCTCAACAGCAAATCTAATCGCAAATGGCTGTCAGACAAACTGCAAGTAAATATTTGTTACTTACACAATGTTTATACTATTTTTGTGTGAATGAAAGTCAGAAGTAGCTATCATAATCACAGAAAATCAGATACTAATCAATTCTTAAACTAGTATCGAAACTAGATGCTCATTTGAAGTATCAATACTAAAAAAGTCACATTCAAAGGACAGAAATGAACCTTTCCTGAATAGCTTTAGAATGATCTTGAGCTGTATCTTTCACAAGTATAAGACACACAGACTAGTATACACCAATCCCACCACTGAGGGATTACACAGATATAAGGCCAGATGGTAATATAAAAGAAAGTACTACGATTTAATGTTGAAAATGACATTCTACTGTTTAAATAATGAGTGTTTTTATTATCATCATAGTATTGAAATCGAGTTTGAAATTTTAATATCGTGACAACACTAATCACGCCTCCTACAGGGGCAGTGGGCGTTTTTGCCCTTTGTTTTGTTTACCTATTTTTCCTCCCGAGCTGTCAGATAACAATTACACAACTCCGTTCTAGCTCCGGGCAATTAGCGCTGCAGCCACACTGAGATTTCTTATTAAACTGTGCTGTATCATCAAGCCTGTGGAAGAGACTGAGGCAAAACTCTTGAGATATAAATGAAGATAGCAACGACAGCTCTCCAGATGACAATTCTCCGAGTGGATCTGAACAATGGAGATAGTGGCAATTGTGTTGATCAATACGCAGCAGTACAATGCATGTCATGTCCTCTTTGGAAACTATTACATCTTATTCATAAAGGAAAATGGATTTTGCGAGGGCTCTTTTCTTGAGGACCAATTTGTCGTAAGGTCAATAACTTGTTTGTGACGGGACTTCAAGCTAGTACCCATATCGATATTCAAACATGCATACACCTTGCTGCGGGCTAGTAGATGGTAGCAGACTCTGGCAGGCTGACACATGGTGCAGAGGCTGAATACAAAGTTGAGGAGTAGTATTTTGGGAATAGCACCAACACAATGGCCAGAGTAAGTTAGCCAAGAGCCAGGCTGTAGAAGAGGACTTTTAGCTCTACAAAGCGACACAAGTGACCTGCCACTCACACAACTCCATGTGTTCTTTTCAGCCGCAGTGAAGTGGCTCACTGAGTGAACAGTCCAGATTGGGTCTCAACCAAAGTAAGTATCCTGGGATAAAGCCGAAAGAATCATCGCAATTCAGTCAAAATCACAATTTTGGTGGATGCAATTAGCAGATTTCCAAGGCTACAAAATTGCAAAGGATGAAATGAACAAAACAGTGTCTCTGTGGGGTCCAATTATGAAATGAAACACAGTCGTTTATGCTTCTACAAATAGGTTCCTTATATTACTTATGCTGCTAGTTGTTCTAACAAAATATGATGAAATTACTAAACCAAATTGTGATGGTTAAAAAGAACAACTCAGACATAATAGGCATTACCACTTTTAATTAGCTACTATTAAATGCTATATTAATCTTTGGAAATATACTGGCCAATAGTGGATGCTTCAAGAATGCCTTGACTCATTTATCTGACCATTGGCTTTGCCAATTCTGCTCCTAACACATATAAGGATATATTATCATTTAACAACTAGTGACTTGATGAAACTATAAGTCTTCTGCACCTTTAAACTTGAAGGCAATTTTACCACCACCTTACAGTATAAAAATACAGCATGTTGTGTAAGTGAGGCCGCTACAGGGAGCAAACCTTTAGAAATGCACCATCAAAAAGAAAAGATGTTTTAGTACAAAAAGTTTCTTTTCTGACTATCCCAGTAACGACCTTGAACATTTTAACTATGTTTTGTATCCATAACAACGCCATCGCTCCACATGATGCTGAAAAACACATTCATCAAAAACAAATATTTGGCAAATATCTATACTATATATACTAACTAGACACTGGATCTTTGAGCTGCTAGAATTCCTTATCTGACAAGTATGGGACGGCATTTCTCTCCAAATCCCACCTGTCTTCTTACTTTCCAATACTTTTTGACATGTGTCAAACTGTACCCTGAACATTTAGAACTTCCCATGAAATACTGTCAAATCTATTTAGACAGTTTTAAGCAATTCTTGACTTGGGACGAATTAACCTTATTATTTGTTTAAAAATACAATAATAGACTATTCTATTCTTATTTTGTATCTTGTACACAATGCATTCTCACACCCCCTTAGGGCAGACAAATAAATAAGGCTTCCAATTTTAATTTCAAGAACATAAACAAGACAGACTTTTAATCAGTGGCATTAGAAAGAACAAAAAATAGTCACAATTATTCCCTCAAAGTCTGAACTCACCATTTAAAAGCCCCAAGCTGATCATTAACAATTTTAAACAATTTGGTCTAGATTCAATTTATTGCACAGCCCTACTCCCTGAGGACTGCTGATGTTAAAGTCAGTGTGTTTGGGCATTTAAGGAAAAATATTGAGAGCGAACAAAATATAAAAACAAAATTTGAATGTAATTTCCATTTCATTGCATCTCTGCATGTCCTTCGCCTCCACAGTGGCCCCCAAACCTGTAAGAGAATACAGTTCAACCTTCACACCCAGCTCCTACTCACAAATCTTTGAAACTCCATCCCCTTCATCAGCAGAGGTCCGCGTGCATAATATCTGGTTTAAAAAGTAGCTAAGAAACCTCATTTTGCATTCAAAGGTGAAGGTTTTCTCAAGAATGGAAAACATATTTGTAGCACAGTCTAACTCGCAAACGAGTCAAGTCTGTGGGGATTGCTGAAAGAATTATCCCAAAAACCTGTCTTCATTGCTATTTCTGCACACACAAAAATATATTTAATGAGCCTTTGTGCAGTTCTCCTGGGCTGGCAGATTCTTTTTGAGTCGGTAAAGAATAGGGAGAAACACGTCCCTAAACCAACTGAGGAGCAATAATTTAGATGAAGTGTTGGCAGACAAAAGTATGCCGAGAATCTGAATTCACACAAGTTTAATAGCATATGAACATGACATTTAATTATATAATATGAGGAATATTTTGTAAGCTATTACACAAAATTGACTCTTGTGAGCTTTAAGCCATGTTATAATGTGGTTACCTCCTCAAAAACATACCTGGAGTTGTGTTTTGTTTCATTCACACATGTTTCAGTAATCCTTTATTATTAGGATTACTCCAAAGCTCAAAATGCTCTGTTCCACCTTGTGATGTCATGAAGCGGTAGTTTTTCAGTTAACATGTTTTGTTCAGTGGAGATTGGCAATTCCAGCGCTGAAATTATACAAATGATTCTAGTGAAGGTGTATGGAGTTTAAAAACGCAGTGGAGCACTTCCTGTATTACCACATGACATCACAAGGTGGAACAGAGTGTTTTCAGTTTGAGAGAAGAACTCAGTCTAAATATGCAGGGTTTGCGTGTTAAACATGTGTGAATGAAACAAAACACAGGTAAAACTCCAGGTATGTTTGTGATGAGGAAACAACATTATAACATAGACCAGAACATATTGTAATATGGGCCCTTTAAGTTCTGAACCAATCAAACATTCATCTGATCTTTCCAATACATGATCAGTACTTGGTTATAGCTTCAAAGCAGTAACTTTAGCTGAAATTGATCACCACAGTTAAAGGAATGCCCTTTCAAGTTCTGCTTCACAGCCAGATGCGCTCAGGTTTGATTCCCAAATTTGTTGGGGTCTTGCATGTTTTCTCCTTTCATTAAAAGTACGTAGCAGCACTAGGGCCCTCTCTGGGACCAAAACTCCATGTAAAGAATCTTAGACTTTCCTGATTAAATAAATGAATCATATTCTTACCAAGATCAGAAACAGGTTCGGCCCGAAGATAAATTGGTTAGGCTATAAGATAGTAGACTCTGGCAGACACAAAGATATGCAAATTCCACAGAGACGATGGGAAACAAACCATAGTTGAGATTGGCACAAAATGTACACTGGCTTGTAAACCCCTTGAGGCTACATTTTATATTCATTACGATGATTGATCCAATGAGTGAAACATTGTCATTTATGAGTTTTTGGGGGTTTGATATTTAGAGTTTGTTGCCAGCTCCACAGCTGTGCACAGAAAGACGTGCAGTCAGTACACGGCTGCGTTTCAACTCTTTCAGTGGCATTTGGCAGGGACATCTGATCAAAGACTGCTGTGCTCCTGCTCTGAGTAGCAAAAAATAATAATGATAATGATAAAAAATAGAAGACGACGAATGTTTGAAGGACACAACACACTATGGCTTATTTTTTTCTCAAACTTTCACAGCGTTGAACTTCAAAGCACAAGGCTACAGGCAAGATTCATATAAATATATACCACACTGCGCTGTCATCGTGATGAGGTTAGGTGACAAGGGTACAAACAGAGCAGAGCAGTCCCCAGCTAAGAAACATGTTCATGAGTCCTGACTGGAGACAAGACCAGTTTCAATCACAATGACTTTTACTCACTTCTAAGTACATTGGTTGCTAGGGCTGAACAATGTGGGGAATTGTGATTTTTCTCACAAGCATGACAATTAGATTTGGGATTTATGTTTCAGTAAAAGGATTCTGTTCAAAGTTCACATTTTAAAGCAGATCTATTATGCAAAATCACCTTTTTAGAGCTTTTAACCATGTTACAGTGGTTTCCCCTCAACCTTTACTCACCCAAAGTTGTATTTGGAGTGATTCGTGCATGCTTGAGCAATCTTTATTAATTGCTTATTTTCAAGACGCCATATTGCCGATCAATCCCCATTTTCACCACCATGGCATAAACCCACTGCTCTCTATTTACTCTCCTCCAATTTAATTTTCTTAATCGGTAACACACGCAGGATTCGGCAGCACTGTGTAGCCATTTTGGTACAAGTGAAAAAAAAAATCTGCCGCTCGCTAGCTATCCATTGAAGGTGCTGACTCTTTGTTGTG
>KN469088.1:9554-45121 GCA_000787095.1 Periophthalmodon schlosseri
CTGGAGGGTGTGGTCCTCAACAAAGCCGTGGTCTGTCTCTCTCCCTGGCACGCGCTGCTTCTCATGTGGGCTTTTAAATGCTGAGGGAGCTATAGTCCAGCACAGCAGAGTCCAGCAGATGTGAGTGTGTGCCAATAAACAAATGCGGACCCAGATTAGAGACTGAATACACAGAGCACATTCAGCAAAGTGAATGGGGCTCTCTATGTGCACGGCTCATCAGTGTGCAACTGGCTACACTCAAACAACCACCAAGACTGCACAATTCACTTCAAAGTCTGGGGGGAGTCAGACACCTGCATGGAAACGTTATTGCTTTGCCTGGAATGTTTCACAGTATGGCATTAAACTTATCACTGGGGCGACAGTAGCTCAGTTGGTAGAGCGTTTGTCAAGTGATCCGAACGTTGGCGGTTCGAATCCCACTCTCGACATAAACGTCATTGGTTGAACTGTCAGAACCGCTGACCCACAGGTTCAGCGGTGTGATTCCAGCTCCCACAGATGATTGCTGTCATTGTGTCCTTGGGCAAGACACTGTATGAATGAGTGGGTGAGTGGTTCCTTGATGTAGAGTGTCTTGAGGTGGTATTTCTGAGCAATGAGAAAAAAAAAAAAAAACAGTAATTGAATAAATGCAACATAGGCACATTTACTGCCATACTGTGGAGCATAACATCATCACCATTTAAACAAGCAAATGTGGGGGCAGGACTCCTTTCTAGAAAAGTTGTATAGTGAATCTTTAAATAATATTCTGAACAAAATATCATCAGATGTACAGCCCCTCTCTTCAAGTCACATGATGTTGAATTCATCACCTAAAACAGAAAAAGTGGAATCATGTCAGAGTGAGAGCAGAGGGTTATGTTATGTGTTAGGTGTGTGATATCTTGCACATATGCGTCTACATAAACTGTGAAGCTTGGAAACCAACCACCAGACGGAGAACAGGGATGTGTGGCGAACCAGATTGTTTTGTAAAGGTATCAGAAATTAAAAGGTAAAATTAAATTTCAAGACAAATCACCAAATCTTCAGACATTTACAGCAACCCTCCACTAGTCAGGTAGCAAGAGTCAATTTAGTAATATTTACCAATAATAATAATAATGTAAAAATGCCAGTGGAATAATCTGATATAAAAAACTGGAAATAGAAATAAATTAATTGGGGACAAGTTGACCCCAAAATTCATGAATCTCATTTGCTATCACGGCCGAAAAATATAAACTTAAACCGTGAAGTTAAAATTGTGATGGAAAATTACAAGTTGCAATTGGGCACAAAATAAAAACTGCAATGATGACTGTGTGTTGAGGACTGGGTGGGGCTACAGTAGCAGTTGATACAGCTCTAAATCTCTGCTTGTAAACACGTTGGTGACTCTCTGCTCCATCTTTGCTGTGCTGTCTGTTTCTTTCATTGGCTGACACCTCCCTTCAGCGCAGGCAGTTAAACCAGCCTGAATATTCCCGTTCCGTGATAAGGGCACACGGCTTTGTCCCGCTGCACTCTGGGTAATGCTGCGCCCCATTGTTGGCTGACAGGGCTCCATTGAGGGGCAGGTTTCAAGCCTGATAGCATCGCCGTGTTGCATGGACACAGTGGCAGATAAAGACCCTATCCACCATGACACACGCATGCCAACACCTCCCAAACAAGCCCCCAATCTGATCATTGCAGCGGAAGCAGGAAGAGGGGCTATAACGCCAAATAAAGACAAATAAGATAAACAGGCCCCGGCAATACACAGCCATCGACAATTCCCAAAGTGATTTGATAGAGCGAATGCAATTACCCATGTAGGGACTTGGCTGAGGTGCACTGTATCAGTAACTGCAGAGGGCCAATCAAAACACGAATGCAACGGTAGTCTATCACCTGCAAATTTGCATGGACTAGTTTCATTTGCGATGCCACAACACAATATTATAAAGAGCCCATAGTTTAACATTGAGCTGGGGGCAAGCCAGAAATCTATGGTAGAAATTGACACAAACTGAAAATGCTATTGTTTTGACTTGGTTTATGGTCATTATTTATGTAACAGCTTTGCATACATGAAACAAAAGTAAGAAAGTAGCATAAGTGATGATCGTATTTCATTATAGGCGTATAGGCAGACTTAGAACACATAATTAATACAGTGAGTTTGTGAATACCAATCCATAACATAACAATTGGGTTAAGCAATTATGGATTTTAAGTTTAGATATTTCTATCAAATATTTCAAGCTGAAATCTATCTAAAACATCATTGTGGTCGAAAACATGAAACGCAACCTATAATTACGACATAATTCGATAGCAACAATTCTTTTCAGTCCCAAAGCTCTTAAATACAGAAAGGGCTTTTGATAAAGAGGTTTCTACTATGATAAGAACATTTTTGTGTAATTTCTAGCTTTTGTCTGTCTCACATTTTGCAATAATGAGTAAGTGCAATTACATGTGATTAGAGGAATCTGAGTTTTATGAAATGCATTAATCCATTATAGACAATAAAGGACTACAGTTAAATGTAGCCTACTGTATTCATGGGTTCCAGCTTCCTTTTATATGTAACATTTTGAAGATTTTTTCCCATTCAAAAGATATTTTATTTTATTTCAAATGTTTAGCTAATTTTTCTGAAACCCAGGAATAAAGTACCATATGTGGAGCTTTTTATTTGCCATGTAGTTACAAATATACCACTGCAATGCTCAGATTTGCATATTGGTAGATTTCAGTTTCTAGAAGGTGATGATGTCATACTCCCAGGTGGGGGGCAAGGGGCAGATTTCCCCATTGATTACGTTGTATTTTCATAATATACATCTAAAAGTTAAATGCACAAATGTTGAACCTGATCATTTCTATAGTGACTAGACCCAAGAACTCACCATATTACAACAAAAATCTGCATTTTAACAATATTCATTTTAGCTGCTCCCACATCTGTGTTAAATATAATTGGCCTATTGCTGTGTTTCAGATGACATCACAACATTCTACAGGTCAATGTTATTTAATACAGATGGGGAGGCAGCTAAAATGAATATTGTTAAAATGCAGATTTTTGTTGTAATATGGTGAGTTCTTGGGTCTAGTCAGTTATAGAAATCAGATTCAACATTTGTGCTTTTACCTTTTGGATATTTCATGACAAAGTACAATGTCATCAACAGGGAAATCTGTATCTTGTTGTTGTGATGTCATCTGAAGCCCAGCAACAGGCCAATAATATTTTAAATCAAATGGGGGCAGCTAAAATGATTATTGTTAAAATGCAGATGTTTGTTGTAATATAGCGAGTTCTTGATTAGCATTTATCCTACTGCTTCCACCATGTAGCACTCCAAACAATAACAAGGAAACGTGTTAAAATATAGAGCGTTCTTACTAAGCAGAACCGTCTTGCAGGGCTACATGGCTGCTCGGCCTGCCCGTCCCTGTCGCCGGTCCATACAAAAGCCGCTTTAGGGAGCCTTTATCATTTGAATGTTCAGCTCATTGTGGGAGACAGCAAGGCATCTGATGGAAATGATTACAGGCTTTGAAATAACAGGTTTCCTCTGACCAGCGTTGATTGTTGATTGGACACTCTCAGTGGCCAGTAAAGAGGGGCTGCTGACTCCTGAGGACGCGGCGGACTATAGCACTGGTAAAATGGACGAAAGGCACCGGCCAACAGCGCGTTTAGCTTAGCGTGTAGCCTGCTTGTTATATCCTAATGGGTTTTGTCTTCCATACGTGTAATTGGTCCCTGTTAATGTGTGTAGGATTAAACGCATTTGGATATGCATTTTACAAACAAATAATTTATGATAACAATGGTGAACAAAACAACCGGAATGAGCGGTTTTAAACACCAACCTTCAAAGCCAATTTAGAACCTGGCCAGGGAATGGCTATAACCACGAATCACTCAGACACACAAACGCATTCATCTGCAAGGTGGGTGAAGTGTCTTGCCCACAGACACAATAACAGCACTGGTCCCAGTTGCGATCGACATGCCAGCATTTGGGTTTTTTGGCACATGTACTCTGTAATAATCCACTGCCACACGAAATAAAAGGGACATTTTTAAAAAGCTATGTGTTTTTTTTCAATCAAATTATTATTTTAAATGTGAGTGAGTGAATGAACTTTATTTTTATTGCACTTTTCACCTTCAAAATTTGATCACAAGAAATAGAAACAATTTGAATTCTACTTGTAAATTGATTTTGGTAAAATGTTTTCAGCCTTCTCTGAAACTTTTGCACAGCTCTGTTCCATACACTTCTCCCAAAACTCAGGTTATCCTGTAAATAAACCCCATGCCAACTGCTCAAGTGTTGAAATTGAAAAACTCACGCTCCGTCTACACTGTCTCTGGGAGGATTTCTCTGCCTATTGATTCTCATCTTCACTCAGGCTCGGAGATCGATTAGCAGGATTTAGACATGGTGCCCAATTTCTTCAATACACTTTCTTGGCCGGCATTACAGACGCTCTTTGGGGACTAAACAATTACTGAGCTGTTTAACTTTCTTATCTCGTTTTTTTCTGATTAGACACTCGAACACATCTTTCAGTCTAGTGTCTTGTAATCTTCCCCAGCATTGAGTGTGGCGCAGCATTGGTTTTCAAGAGCTCTCTTTACTGTCTAGAAAAAAGAAGAAAAAAAAAAAACAATTTGAACACATGGAGAGGGGCTACTTACACTAATTACAATGGCCAGCAATCAAGAACTGACCAAAGTGCTGGCTCACCATGCACGGCCACCCTGATCAAAGCGCATGTGTGGTGTACAGTGGGGGAAGACGCCTAGTTGTAGAGACAAGGGAATTAGTGAGGGAAAATAGGCTATGAGGCTGCAGTGAAAATGGGAATTTGAAGCTTACAATTGATTGAATGGAGGGACTAATTAGTTAAGCATGGATTAATCTGCTTGAACTCGCAGCCATTATTTCACATGTGTTTTGTGGCCCATTTGGACAGGAGGTTTACACACAATTGGAGCTAGAATTTGCATTTTTGTGTCAGACAGTATTCAAGTCTGGAGAATTTCAATATGTTTTGTTGGAGAAAACACTTCAGACAAAAATAATGCCATGTCATTGTCGTAGCATTGGCATTGTTTTTTTGTTTTTGTTTTTTTATGTTAAAACAAGGGAAAATATGGTTAGATACGGGGACAGAATATGAGTTACTTTTGTTCTTTTCCATCCAATTTTCCTGGGCGACAGTAGCTCAGTTGGTCAAGTGTTTGTCCACTGATCCAAAGGTTGGCAGTTCGAGTCCCGCTTTTGACAAAAACATCATTGGTTGAGTGGTCCACTGATCCACAGGTTAGAGGTGTGTTTCCAGCTCTCACAGATGAATGCTGTTATTGTGTCCTTGGGCAAAACACTTAACCCACCCACCACCTAACCCTAACCCTAGGGTCTGTGTACACTGGTGTAAGAATGTGTGTGTGCATAGGTGAGTGGTTCCTTGATGTAAAACGCTTTGAGTGCCTTGAAGGTGGAAAAGCGCTGTACCATTCCATGAAAACCCAGGAAACCTTGACAATGTTTAAGTCCTTGTTTCTTCCACGTTTTTGTCTGTTAACAGATATCGCAGCTTTGAAATATATCCCCAAAGGATAAAAAAATTCAAATTTGCTGATTACTTATAACTATCTTGCCAGTGTGAAAGCAAAAATATTCAGATTTATAAGGAGCCAATAACACCGTAACTAAAAAAGATCATTTGGAAAACTAAACAGCATTGGGGGTTGCAGTTTACACATTTGAAAAGATAGCCCTCTAGTATGGTGACACTAACAGATAGATTTGATTGAAACCGTGTTACTATAAATCGCACACTATAAGAATTCCCCTCCATGTCGTTTTTGCTTCTCAAATAGATAAATGTCTATTCAGTCCCAGGATTCTGTGATAACGCTGTTTATGACTTCCATTACAGTGGCGGTATTCTGTGAGCACTCAGCCTTCGGGACAGTACGGGGAAATCAGCACAATAAAACAGATGCAGTTTATTTGTGATTATATATGGCCATCCTTATCAGTGTTTGAAATAAGCGATGTGCTTTTGAAAAGCTCATAGTTGCCAGAGCATCCTTTTCCAGCCCTGCTTTATATGGAAATAGTGTGGATGCTGCTAACACTGTTACATTCACTATCTGTTTACTTTTGAACTCAGGATCTAAGTACCAGAGCTGTTATGAGAGCAATACTAGTCAAACTAACCCAGGAATATGTGGATTAATACGTTGCTATAAATGTATGTATGTATAGCACGACTGAAAAATATAGTCCCCAAAATCATTTTTATTAGTAACTTCTACATGGGTCATCTGCACAGAATTAAAGGCTAATAATAATTGAAGATATCATTCTTTCTGTTTGTTTAGTTAGCTAGATCTGTTTTCCAAGATTAATCAACACAAAAAATAAAAATAAAAAAATAAAACATGTCAGTTTGGCCAAATAATTCACCACACAATGATTTTACATTTAGATTTTTGGGATGGCTATAACAAAGAGATTTGTTATGATATCCAGTGCCATTAAAAATGAAAATGTTTATACATTAATTTCATCCTAAACAGAGAATAACAGATAAAAAAGTACTCTAAATGTGCAATATTGTTAAAAAGCATGATCGACAAAAAGTAAATGGCACAATAAAACACCTGGGTAGTTACAATTCACCTTATTCTGGATGTTGCCGTGGGTTAGGGTTATTTTGCACTCGGCTGTTGATCTGTTGAATAAGTTCTATACGGATTACAGAGCTGTTTTAAAGCCTCCCAGAGAATCAGTGCAGTGTTGACTTGTTGGTGCACATGGATATTGAGCATTTGCCACAAATCAACCTACTTTATATCATATTTTAGCTGCAAAACTTTTTCCAATTTCTCCATTTAAATTAATGGGATTCACGCTTAAGCGGAAGTGCCACCACAAAAAAACTGCAGTTTAGTCGCATTTACGGCAAAAGTGAATAGGTCAACTTACTTATTTCATCATCTACAACTCAAATCCAATGTCTAAGTAGTTCAAAAAAAGAAAAAGTACACACAATAAATAGTGAGCCATAAAATACTGCTCTTTGTATCTTATATTGAACAATAAGTCTACGTAGTAATTATGGCTGTGGCCTATCTGCACATTCATGTTTAGAGGACATTACATGATCCAGTGTCTTGTGCATGTTCTGAGAGCAGAGCCTGAGCGGCCACGCCACACACTGTTGTCCTATGATGAAAGGCCTGATTGATTAGACAGTGATGATTACCGTAAATGGGCTGGAAGATGGCTCTATCTCCAGTTTCCCAATTTCTCTGTCGCTTATACCTTCCTCTCCTCTCTCTCCTTTTCCTCCTCTCCCTGTTCTCTCTCCTCTGCCTCCTCTGCCTCTCTTTGTCGCCATCTCTCCTTGGTTTCATCATAGCAACCCATCCACGGAGTGCCTCTCTCCCCTAATGGCACAGCTATTAGCACTAATGCATTTCAAACATACAGCAGCTGCCACATCACAATCATGGAAAGTACAAGTCTTCTACAATCTCGTCTTTTTCTTTTTTAGACACTTTCCAGGCTCTAATGGCTCTGCTCTAGGCGCGAGCCCTCCTGCAGCTAAGTCACAGCCTCCTATCAGCTTAACGTTAACAGTGAGTGGTTAAACACAGATGCTAACAGATATACTGGTAATGCCGAGGTCACTTAAGGCATCTGAACCTACACTTAAGATCATGTTGTTTATCACAGTCATTATTTCTGGGTTTTCTCAATTAATTCAGATGTTTAACAGTTAGCCCCTGTTCCCTAATACTAATTCATTTGACTGCTTGACTGTTAGGGGCCATTAGTCAAACAAATCTTGAGTTCTCTGGGATCGGGATATCAAGAACATTTGGCTGATTGATAATTGTAATTATTCAGGTCACAATATGACACACAAAATGAACTAAAAAATGGTAAAATTAGTCATTTCAAAAACCCATAATTAAAAATAGTGCACCTAAATATAAGGGTATTTTTATCTTGCCAGTTCGTATCAAATTAACTACATCATTCAGAAAATTTAATTTCATACAGCTGGTCACACATTTGAGCAATGGTACAAAATTAGACACAGGGAATACAAAAACTAGTATTTCACAGTTGATTGCTCATGGTGGCAATCATCGTGAACAATGGTGAAATTGTGCTGTTTCTTCTCACATTAATCGTTGTACTAAAATCTTATATTGTGACAACACTTAGCCCTGTCACAATAACACATTTTGAAGTGCAATATATTGCTGAATTAAATATAGATGATAAACGATAATATTGAAAACAAACCATAAAGCAGAATTATCCCCCAAAAAAGTATTTCATAGAAGTTCATACTTCAGCTCATAATACAGCTCAAATCTCACCGTGGTACAGAAAAATAACTAAATATTTCCCATTAGTACAAAGAAAAAGTACCCACGATAAATATTGGCCCATAAAATGATTGTTCCATCTGTTATGTGTTGAAACAATAAGTCCATATAGTAATTATCATGACAGGCCTAACAACACTTCTTTGAGAATAACTTGCTAATAATGTGCAGTAAAAGAAATGATAGTTTAAAGGGTTTAAACCCAATGCCTATTCAGGTGTATCCCCTCCAATCAATCAATAAGACTGGTCCTAGTATAAACGAGTCTATGAGTCTGTAACAAAATATAGCTATAAAAGGACCACATCTGAATTATAGTAATGATTTTGGTAATGGTTTTACAATTAGCATAATCAGTTTCGCATTTCACTATATTAGAGATTAAAAACACATTATTACTCAGTATGTAAAAGTACCACCATCTTCCACAAAACAACAATATATGCCACAACTACATTCCCCCATCGTATAATTGCGAGCACTGCCTGACGACTGTTGCTAACACAATAGTCACAGAGGAGCGGCCATTTGACCTTGAGAAATCAGAATCAATCCAGCACTTTAGCGTCCATTTCACACACCATTACATTCCAATGGATTTAAAACCCTCATCGGCCATCAGCGCGGTTGTTACCATCACGGACATTTTTAGACATCCAAAACGTTTGGCCCACGAAACTAAACTTCAGAAACTAAGGGGGCATACTTGAGCGTCCGTGTGCGCCTAAACGTGCAGAAGAATACGGCTTGGAGGACTTCTTGGTTGCTGTGACAGCTGTGTTGGCAGATGCGGAGAGGAGCAGGCGTATCATTGACTTTCTGTGATGTTTTGGAGGGGAGCAGATGGGCTGGGCCAGGTACCAGTCTGCAGTTAATGAACACATACAAATAAATACCCAAGTATCCCCCAAATACAAATAGGCACAGAGCAGCGCTTAACCCCACAGTAGAGGACACAGAGTCGAGCATCCCGCAGTATAGGCTACTGTCTACTGCAATGCTGGTTTGTTCTATGGTAACAGGAGTAGTAGTTAGAAGGTCTAATGGTGGTACTCTAGTCATAGTGATACTAATAGAAGGAGTAGTCATTAGTTATGGTCATTATATTGGAAGTAGCAGCAGTAGAGGTAGCAGTGGCATTCGTAAGAAAGTTGTAGCTACTATAGGTACCACTAAGTTACTACACCTAAGCAAAATCTACACTGGTAATTGAGTAAATACACATATTTTCAAAAATACTAGTGATAGTAAAACAGCATAAAATGAACCGTTCAATTTGTAATTGTTGTAATGGTAGTACACTACTGAATACTTTGTCCAAATACAGGGATGTTTATAGGGAGTGGCCCAGATCTAAAATGCCAAATTAGATATACATATTTTTATTGTAATTATTTATTCACAAAAAAATATGAAATTCAAAGGTTAATTTCTCAAATTCAAAGTCACCTTAAAGAAGGGTTAGGGTTACCTACTGTGCTTGTATCTGCTATATAGTTATAATCAATGACATTTGTGGATCATTATGTTATAATTTGTACATTTTAAATCGCAATATTCAGCTAAAATAACTTAATAAAAGAAACAAGTCCGCTGACTTCCAATTAAAAAACTGCAGTGCCCAGTGGGGACCTGACGTGCCATAAACGTCATCACAACAAAGAGCCATGTGGCTGTCGGCCCCTCCTATCGATAGCTGCAGATTTTTTTCATTTGTACCAAAATGACTACACTGCTGAATCCTACGTGTATCACCAATTAAAAAAAATAAAATTGGAGAATGAAGTAAGTACAGAGCAGTGGGCTTCTGCCGGTGACGATGACAAGGGGGGTTGATCGTCAATATGGCGCTTTGAAAATAAGTGATTAACGATTGCTCAAACATGTACGAATCACTCCAAAAACTAATTTGAGAGGGTAAATAAGAAACAACTATAATATGGTTAAAATCTCTGAAAAGTTAATTTTGCATAATAGATTTGCTTTAAAGCTTTAGACCAGCCCTGGTGCCACCCTCGGGCCACCCCAGTGAAAACAGTCTAGACACGCCCTAGAGCACTTGTTCTTGTGCAGCTGAAGGGCTATGTAGAGTCTAGTATTCGTAGTACTGTAGTAGCAGCCTGATATTACTTTATTCTGAATACACTTCTTTAGTACAAACAGTTTGTCCAGTACTTGTACTTTCGCACACTTTGCAGACAGGCCTTTATTCAGTACAATACCCCAGCTGCTAGTTTAAGATGCAGCACATTTCTTCTAATATGCCCATAGAGCATGCTCCCTAATCTAATTAGTGTGTCAGTCAGCGCGCCGCTCATCCAGAGAGAAATTAGCCAAAATCTACAACGGCAAAAATCGTCTTGCAGGCATGTGGCATATCAACCTCCTCCTCTCCTCCTTCTTTCTCCTCCTCCTCTCTCCTCCTCCCACCTTTTTCAGATGTTTTAATGGTTTCAAAGTCGCCCCTGCCGAGATTCATTACCTGAACTAATTATAAAGGCAAATGAAATCAGCTCCAATACATTATTAATAGGAACGAGACATTAGAATTCGTTTGCAGTATTTGCCACAATATCATACAGTTCTCGATAGTTTTTGTTGCTTGATTGGAGACACAGGCAGATAAGGAAATGTATATGAGAAGAGATGGGAGATAAGTGGACGTAATGAAAGAAATAATGTATCAAAAGGGTGAATTATAACGGACGGTGTTTGGTGAGGGGTTTCAGACAGAGCTTTTTCACTCGATGAAGTATTGACGCCATGTTGGAGGCTGCAGCTTGTATGAAGGGATGTGTGCGGTCACAGAGGCCTGGGGGTCCTGCCTGGTTACACCGATCAAAGAGTACATCTCAAAACCCTATGTACACATGATCAACCATAACTATACAAGTAACTTATATAACTATAAGTAAGGTCTCTGGACAGAATTTCTTATGCAACAATTTAATATTTTTGATTTTTTTTTCAAAGTTGTTGTGTTAGAAGAAGATAAAAATATACAGAAGAGGCCTACAAAAACTGACCAAGTTGCAGCGGCTTGACCAGTGGTTCTCAAACTGTATAGGCCAGATACCACATTGCCAGAAGTGGGTAGAAATCAGTTACATTTGCTCAAATGAGGAACTATTGCAATTTATATATTTTTTTTAATTTTTTGCTAGTTACAAAAATATATCAGATGTCACACCCATAGACTGTATATATAAATGGACATAACAGACTGGTCACTGTGGTCCAAAGAGGAAGTAAGCATGGGCGCCATCGACTCTGGCCCCAATTCGCTTTCTATTGAAAAATTGTCACCCCTCTCTCTGTAAATGCTACTGTCAGGCTCATCATTTTGGTCTTAAAATGTTCATATTAACCCGCTCTACATGATCCTGGTATTTTTATTTCGCTATTGTGTTTATAGATAAAGATATGACATTAATAACAAACAAATTAGATGCCTTCTTTCCCCAAGGTCACTCCCACTAGCGTTAGCAACAGGTTTGATTGACAGCGTTGCTAAGCGCCCACTCCCTGCTAAACCAGCGGTGCACACGGGAAGCAGCGTTACTTTCCACAGTTTTGCTCCACATTGGCCCTTTGGTTGCTATGATACTGACAGTCTGAATTCAAAATATAGAACTTGGCTGCAAATTCGCCTCTATAACCCCTAGCCTCGAGGAGCTTCATTTGGCTAGAGCCGAAAGCTATGGGTGACTTCACACTCACTTAGTCCACTTCTTTATACAGTCTATGGTCACGCCCAAACTTTTAAAGTAACACTTTCTCACATGAGTCAAATTTTTGTAGACTCTACCCACCTCATACTACTTGGTGGTAAGCAGACTTGGATGAACATTTTTAAATTTTTTATTTTCTGAATTCTTGTTTCCTATTCAGCTCTCACTCTGCAGTGGTCAGCACTGAGCAAAAGAGGTCTAAAAAAGAAACAGTGGTTTGGGGCAGAACATATATAAGCAGATGGTGGTAGTGTTTAGTTTGGTCGTGTGCATACTTAAATATAGAAGGACAGCAGTGAAGGAGGGCGGAGGGTGCTCCGCTCAGCACAGCACGAGCTCCAGAGTGTAAGCAACCATGAATAAAAATGGACTTTGCAGCGAAGTAGGGCTCATAATTATTCGTTTTAAATCAGTTAAAGCCTTTTCTCAAATATCCCCCAGGAGGCGCGGGGTTAAAAATCCATTTGTGGGAAGTGTACCATGACAGAGAGCGCGTCTCCCGGGAGACAGAGGATACGGCAGGCGAGACTTGTCTATTGGGGCTATATATACGACCATGTGTGTGTGTAGGAAACATCAGTATGCATGCAAGTTCGCCAAGCATTTGAGTGTTAGCAAATTTGGCAGTCAGTGAAGCATGAGAAGTCACAAACAGACAGACAAACTCAGAGTGATACCATTTCTCCTGTTTGAGATTTCAAGAGCGGATGTGCGCTTGTTTTAAAGGTCACATGTGGAGATGTAATGCGCCGGTCGCTGTGGCCTGGAACCAAACCAACGGGTGCTCTTAAAGAATACAGAGTGGGTCACTAGAATGTCCCTACAGCAGAGGTGGAGGGGACTGGGTGTTGTTACTGGGGTAAAAATAGAAATATAGTCTTTTTTTTCTTATGATTGTTAAAAGTGAAAGTATTTTTGGTTTAGCAAGTAAAATATTTCATACACAGCTAAGATTTGGTGGTTTTCAGATTCTAGGATGTGATGATGTCATAATCCCAGATGGGAGCAAGAGGCAGTTTCCTCTGTTAATTACACTGTACTTTGCGATGAAATATCTAAAAGGTAAATTCATAAATGTTGAACCTGATCACTTCTATTAGTGACTAGACCATACAACTCACTATCTCACACACTATTACAACAAAAATCTGCATTTTAACTATATAAATCTTAGCTGCCCCCATCTTTATTAAATATTATGAGCCTATAGAATGCTGGGATGTCATTTGAAACCCAGCAGTAAAAAACGTTTTTGAAGTTAAAGCGCATAGGACAGGTTTTCTAATCATAACTATTGCACAAGTTAGACAACTGACCCTTGTTAACATTATGGTTGCTAGGTAACATTTATGCAATCTCTGCATACCTCTGCTGCCCGTGTCCAAACACCGTGTCTAACTGGTGACAGGCACCTTAAGTTGTATTTGTAGTCGTGCAATATGAAATGCAATCCTTCTTATACTGAGCAATACAATAGGTTTTAGTTGTAGCTGTATTTTAAACCAATTGTGGTGCTAAAAACTGCAGTAGAGAGAGTATCAATAAACAATATGAAATTCTAGTTTTCAGAATCTAAATTTGAGTAACTAGTATTGCGAATGAATTAAGCACATTTACTCCTGAGAGCTGCTTCCACCTCTGCCTTACATACTTTGCACCCTGCCTTATGTGTAATACCATGGTGACCCTGTGATGCTGGTATCATTACAGGACCATATTTAAACAGGGAGGGGGCAGGGGGCAGATGTGAATGAGCAGATGACAGAGACCAGAGCCTGGGGAGGAAAGGCACAGAACAGAACAGGTTTGTTACAGAGGAGAGACAGGAGAGGTTTTAGATTTTACCGTGACACCGTCCTGCCAAACGTGCTCCTTCTGTAGTTGCTCCGCCTCTCTGGCCAGCTTCTACAAAAACAACACAAAAACAGCAGGGTGAGTGTCAGGAGTCGATCGCACATTGATTTGTGAATGTTTTTCTATGAGTGAGGCCGATACAAGGATAGAAAAGGTGTCAGTAAATCACTCAAAAATAACCTGAAGCTAAATAGTCAGAAAGTTGGACAGTTAATTCTGGAGGTATGTAAGTATTGATATTTGCAAGGAAACGGCATCAAAACGATAATGAAATATGTAGAATAAGTATCGATCCAAGATACAAGCTTCTTCTGTGGAATTTTTAAACAATATCAATACTACACAGACAGAATTAATTAGGTTCAACATTTCAATTGAGTGTTTTATTTTAGTCACATAAATATTGATTTAATACTACATATGTAAGATATTCAAATTGCACTATTCAGGTATACCAAAAATGTACATTAGGTGCCACTTTAGTACTCATGAATGCCTAAGTCCATCCAGCCCCATGTATTAACCATAGACTGTATAAAGAAGTGGACTAGGTGAGTGTGACGTCACCCATAGCGTTCAGCTCCAGTCAAATGAAGCTCATCGAGGATAACAGTTATAGGGGCGAATTTGGAGCCAGTTCCATGTTTGGAATTCCGACCACGAGAATAACAGCAACCAAAGAATCAATCTGGAGCGAGGATGTTGAAAGTAACGAGAATAACGCAACCAAAGAATCAATCTGGAGCGAGGATGTTGAAAGTAACGCCCCTTCCTCTCTGCACCGCTGGTTTAGCAGGGAGTGGGCGTTACGCAACGTTGTCAGTCAAACCTGTTTTTTATGCTTGCGGGAGCGATCTCGGGGAAAGAAGATGCCTGATTTGTCTGTTATTAATGTCCGTATCTTGATTTACGAACACAATAGCAAAAAAGATAAAAATACCGGGATCATGTAGAGCCGGGTTAACACAAACATTTAAGACCAAAATAACAAGCCTGAAAGCAGCAGTTACGGAGAAAGGGGCGACAGTTTTTCAATACAAAGTGAATTGGAGCCAGAAGTGTCCATGCTCACTTCCTATTTGGAGCGCGGCGGCTAGCAGGTTAGCTATGTCCATTTATATATACAGTCTACAGTACTAATACATTTGATTTGACATTGTTATGATTCAAGCAGCTTTCTATCCTGACACACTCCATGAATAAAAATGACACAGACTTGTTTCAGTTTGAACTTGTGACCTGATGACTTCAAATACTGTAACACGACTTCATTATTTTGGGTGAGTCGACATCCCAGCTTTAATAAGGTGAAGCGCTAAAGAGGATGAGCTCACACTGAGTCACACTTAGACTGGAACCTCAAGAAGTGATAACAGAGAACAGAATTATCTAAAGAGGGAAGAAAGTGTTCACTATAGGGCTGCAACAGCTAATCGGAATAATCGTGACCAGTTGGCAATTTCAGATTTCAAAGTGGTATTTGGATGATCGTAATAGTTACCTGGACGACAGACTCTAAAACACACAAAGACATCTGACGATATTTTGTTTTTTTAGTGATCATTAATGTCTTTGTCATGTGTATGGAGTGAATGTTTTGTGCCTATGTCCTGTTTTCTGTCTTGCCATCTGGACTATGGATGAAAATTAGCAGTCATGGCTAACTCTGGCACATTTATATGCTGTACTAACACATGTTGATTAATGTGCACTGTTCCATATTTGACAAACAAACATAAAGACAAACATTTCACCACTAAAACAGCGCCATTATTAATTCAAAATGTCAAAAAGAATAAACTATTTCCGATTTTCATCATTAACATGCTTTGTTTGTAAATATATGTAAATACCACATTTCAACTTTTATTTGGCTAAAAATATGTTTTAAAAATCTACAAAGAAATAAATTGCTGACTGGTTTACTAATAAAATAATAGATAGTTGCAGCCCTAGTTATCAGCGTTAAAAACAAGGTAGCATTGTTTTATTTCCCAGAGGCCAAGTTTAGTAAATGTATATGTAGACTGAGATTTCAATGTGGGATTATTTTGATGGCACTTAACTGCTTATAGCTTCATAAATATTTGATCCTTTATGTACAATCCATATTACCACAATTCAATACAGAAAAAGTAGGAATTATATTTAGAAGCAACTAATGACTGAACTGTCTCTAGGGAAGGATTGTTTCCATGTTGGTGTCAAATCTTCTCAAGCATAAACTCCCTCAGCTCCATGTCTGTCCCACTATAGGCCCAGGCAAAGAGGGCCACGAATCTGTGCCAAGTTGATGGAACGTGTCCACTGCCACAGGAGTCTTTTTATCAAGTAAAAACATGCTCATATAAAAAATAAAAATAAATAAATCTTTCCAAAGCTGTCCAATAACAAAGCCCCACCCACTCACCATGGCCATGTCAATTACAAATCTTACTTTTAACAATCTGAAATGTGTCAAAAGAACACACACCCCATATTAGAGATAGACCGATATTTGGACTTTTTACCGTATGGGCCTTAAATCTCCCCCAGAGGCCGATATTTTGTTTTGGTCAATCTGCTTAAAATAATACATACAAAGCTTTATGTTAACACTTTAGTCAAGACATAGCTGCACAGCATGTACTATACTGTTCTCTTATAGGTTAAAAAGGGCTTGGGGGGAGTTTGTAGTAAATTGAAATGACATAATTTGGGGAAAATAATACAAAATCGGTCCTAATTGGCCCAAAAATATTAGCAGATCTTATCAGCCATCGGTTGCTCTGGATTCTAAACAATCGGTATCGGCATCGGCCATGAAAAAAAACAAATCAGTCAATCTCTACTCCATATTGTGAAATGATTTACCTGCAAAACACAAAATATACACCAACCATTTGCATAACACATTTAGTTGCTAAATGTTCTTTTAAGTATACATTGGTTTAATTCCACTCAAACTGGTTAAGTTAAAGCCTTTTTATTTACTACATTAAAATCTGATAATATGGGCAAATCACTTTTCTCATCATTATGTGTTTTAATTATGCCACATTCAAAATAGTCTATAGTTACTTTAAAGTAGCACTGCGTAACTTTCAAGGTGCATTTATTCAATTACATGTGTTATATTGCTAAAGAAAATACATTGAAAAACATGAATTCTATGAACGAGAATGCCTCTTTAAGCTCCAACCAACTTGTCCCCATAGAGGTATAAGGTTAAAGCCATACTGTGGAATATTCCCACAAAGCAATACCGACGCCAAGGAGAAAAGCATCTGGCAAATCCTCCACCAGAAAAATACAAGTGCATCTTTAATGAATACAGTAAATATGATCCCTTTAAGACACTGTGCAACCTAATTTTATCACTATCTGTTCTACTGTCAGTTTCGCCTTTAAAGCTAAAATCTTGGCACAGTTATCTTCACAATCGCTTAATCTCTGAGCAAGAATCAAAACTATAAACCCCATTTTCTCTGCCCCCAAGTACTATTTCTATGCTCATATTCCCTCTCTCTTCTCTCTCCCTCCCTCTCTCTCTCCTCCTCTCTCTCTCCCTCTCTCTCCTTACTGTATTTCCTGGTCCATATCTCTTCCTCTGCAGCCTCCTAACAGCCATGCGTCTTCATGTGTCTCTCCCTCTTGTGTTGGACCCAGATAGATGGCCAATACAAACAGTGAGTGAATCAGTGTGAGGGATGTGCTGAGGTGGGGGCAGGGATAGATCATTTATGCCGCTGCCGCTGGTGGTGGTGGTGCTGGTGGTGGTGCTGGTGGCTTAGTGCACTTGGAGAGCCTATATAGTGACAATAGCATGGAGCAGCTCTGAGGGTGATAAGCACAACATAGCAAATAACTCTATAGTCAGTACACATGCAAAAGGGCTAAAAAATTAAAATGGTTACTATGACTACACTATGGTGGCTATGGTGGCACACGCAATCATTATTTGGATATATACATTTATTAAACACAAATCTTGGTATAAAGATGGTACACTGCCTTTAATCAAAACAGGACTCATCAGTAGCTCCTATTTTAGGCTTGGTCTAAACATTAAAAGGTCCACTGTGTAACCTTGAGGACGGTCTGTCACCTGCTTGTCACCATGGAGATACTGATGAACGTTGCCTAATCAATCTCCATGGAGACAAGCAGGTGTCTCCACCTGGCCAAGTTACAAGTCAGAACTATGAAGAGGTGACCTGTTACACAGTAAGAGGGCTGGTTTCTCAAGGTATATTTTTAGCAATAAAACACCTATAACTGAATATAGAACTGAATGAAACACATAAGTTTAATTCTCTACTGTGAAACATCCCAAGCAAAGCAATAACATCTCCATGAAGAGAAGAAAGCGTCAAACATCAAGGAACCACTCACCCATTCACACACACATTCATACACCAGTGCACGCAGACACGGAGGGCGAAGTGGGTTAAGTGTCTTGCCCAAGGACACGACGACACCATTTGCATCGCCAACCTGTAGATCAGTGGATCTGACCGCTCAACCAATGATGTTTATGTCGAGATAGGGATTCAAAACCCCAGCCTCTGGATCAGAGAACACTCAGTGCTACTGTTGCCCCTATAATGTCCCCTTGTATTTAAAATTGCACTGTGAACTGAATCTTGATTTTACAATAATCCGACGGCCACAGAAATATATGTCAGAAAAATTAAAATAGTAAAACACAGGCAGAGGATTGGTCACTATTTTAAGGCAAGGTCACGATGCATAAAAAGAGCTGTTCTTTCACTGAGGGTTGTAGTATTATGTAATAAAGTGTTGCACATTGTGAGAGAGGTCTGAAAAAGGCAGAGGAGTGGGCTGTGGAGTAGGCAGCGCAGTAGGAGGTGGGTGACACAGCGGCAAAACATATCACAATAAATAGAACATTTGCCATGACGATATAGAGATGAAACTGTAAAGGAGCCAAGGTTACAGTGCAGTCTTTTTGTATCAATTCCAAGTCTGCACTGATGTAGTTGTTTATAGAAGGAGAAAAGTCCATGTGGATCATTTCATGGATTCCTTGAGGAAATTGTATAAAGTTATCAAAATATCCACCTGTTTTCATAATATTACGATGCTTATAAAACTGTGAGCCGTAATAGCCACATGAGTCAAAGTACAGATTGCTTATAGGCCAGTGTTATCTGAATTTTTATTAATCAAGGGAATTTTCTGGTTTATTTAGAAGAGATGCCGCAGCACATTTGTTTTTTGTTTTTTTGTTTTGTTTTGTTTTTTTTAATAAGGAAATTACATTACTTGCAGACTAAATAATATCATGGATCTGGTAAATGGTCACATTTTTATATAGCACTTTTCCACCTTCAAGGCACTCAAAGCGCTTCACATCAAGGAACCACTCAGCCATTCACCCGTACATTCATACAGCAGTGTACACAGACACTGGGGGCAAGGAGGGTTAAGTGTGTTGCCCAACCAAAACACTTAACATTCATCTGTGGGAGCGGGAATCGCACTGCCAACCTGTGGATCTGACCGCTCAACCAAGGATGTTTATGCCAAGAGCGGAATTTGAACCGCTAACCTTCGAATCACTGGACAAACGCTCAACCGACTGAGCTACTGTCGCCCTCGTCTGGTATCGATAGATTGTTTCGAATTTTTTTTTATTAATCTGAAGCTTGGTCAAGATCCCCTAAAAGAGCAATATTTTTTTTTTAGCTGTAACTCGCAATTTTATTCAAAGTACATGTGACAATCCCTGAAGGCCTTAAAAAACGATCACAACATAATTTGAGATGCCGCTACCTGCCTTTATTTACTGGGATCATGAATTCTATGAGAACAAAAAGTACCGGACAAACTTCTCCATACATACATAGGTCTCACATACTGCATAGCTAATAGCATTATTGTCATTGATATGTCAAACACAGTCTATATCCTGCAGCTCTGTCTCTGTCTCTGCCGTCTGCGCTGATGGCACCGGCTTTATGCTCCCTGACTGTGAACTCAAGAGGAAGAAGACATGACCAAAAATCATCAGGAAAATCTCAGCATGAGGCGATTAGGATCTTTAATATTCATAACTGTACTATGTTATTCCGGAGGGGCGCAGTTTAATCACTCAAACTTACGTTCTTTCTGTGGAATGACAGCGCACCAGGGACCGTCGGCACCATGCTGCTCTGAGCTCTGTGAACGCTGCAGACTGGTAATGCCGAGTACAAGGGCCTACACTTAAAGGACACTCGGAGCAGTGCATTGTGGTCTGGGAGATCGCAAGGGACTCTTCAGCACTGATACAATGAGTGTGTGTGGAGGGAGGTGGGAGGGAGAGACGGAAATGGAGCGAGAGGGAGAGCGAGGTAGAGACGGAGGGGAGAGAGTGAGAAAGGTAGAGAGACAGAGAAGGCAGAGAAACACAGAGACGGAGAGACACACATGGAGAGAGAGGGACAGAGAGACACACACAGGAAGAGAGCGAGAAGGAAAGGGGGAGAGAGTAAGAAAGACAGAGAGACAGAGAGAGAGAGAGAGAGAGAAAGGCACAGAGAGGAAGAGGGAGACACACATGGAAAGAGAGGGACAGAGAGAGACACACAGACAGGAAGAGAGAGAGAAGGGGGTAGAGTGAGAAAGATAGAGAGAGCGACACAGAGAGAGGCAGAGAAACACACAGAGGGAGAGACACACATGGAGAGAGAGGGACAGAGAGACAAACACATACACACACACAAAGAGAAAGAGAGAGAGAGAGAGAGAGAGAAAGGTAGAGGGAGACAGAAAGAGAGAGAGGCAGAGAAACACACAGGTTGGAGAGAGACACACACATGGAGAGAGGGACAGAGTGAGAGACACACAGACAGGAATAAAGAAACAAAGAGGGAGAGAGACAGAGGGGAGAGAGTGAGAAAGGTAGAGACAGACAGAAAGAGCGAGAGGCAGAGAAAGACACACCCACAGAGGTAGAGAAACATAGACTCAAAGAGAGAGGAACAGAGAGAGAGAGAGAGAGGAGACAGACACTCAGAGAGAGAGAGAGGGAGAGAGAGAGAAAAATACGAGAGTCACACACAGAGAGAGGAGAAAGAGAGAGGAGGCCCTTGAGACCCAGTTTGTAAGTGTGATTATAGCTGCAAACCAGAAGCACAAACAGTGGACTGGCTTGTGATCATTTGTTATGTGGATGGATAACAGGGTGCTACCAAAATATTGGCACAAACGAAGCAAAAGCACAAAAACTTGCTGGGTCATAACACTGTCAATAATCAAAGAACTACAATCATATACTTGTTGCTAATAAGAACAGGCATGTATAGATAGACAGATGACAGAGTAGGAAACAAAGCACCCATGTAGAAAAAAGTCATGATTCAAAAAGTGTCCCAAATATGTAAAAAAAAAAAAAAGTCAATTCACCTCTATAGCTCTACCTCCACACAAGTCTGTTGTGATTGCTGCAGCCCTAGGAGCCTCTTATAGCACGCATTAACTTAAAGGCCACTTGGAGCAGCGTAGAGAGGCCACACTGGAGAGGCCGCACAGTTTGTATGTGATTGTAGCTATAGAGCGAGCCACTCAACATGTTCCAAATGACCAGCTCCCATCACCGCCCGCTTCAGTCACCTTGGAGACCACAGACTGTGAAATGGCCTGGCTATAAGGTCACTTAACCTCCCACAAGATTCACATCAACAGCAAAGACCCGTAAATTTTACAAGGATTGGTTCCTCTGAGCAAGTGTGGGGGAAGGCTATTAAGCTGTAATGTATTTGTATGAAGTTGTATTGTTAAAATGCATTTCTTTGTGTTCCTGTTCACACTCTCATGGCTCGCAGTAACATGGGCAATATTAATCTATGTGACACACTACTTTCCACTGTCCAATACATGACCTTGCCGTGCTGTTTTAATGGTAGCACAAGCAGCCAGAAACGCAAAAGATTGTATTCATGTCATTTAAGACTGTATTTTAGGATCAGGAAAAAAACTATAGGGCAGAACTTTCTTTCAAAGTGTGAAATTCAGATATTTTTTAATTGCCAGTATTGGACCAATCCACCAATAAACAACAGCTTGGGTTTTGGTTTCCTGTTAGAGAGGGCATTTTCAGGCCATTCTAAAGATTACTATTAACAAAATTAACAAAATATTTTAATTGTATAGTTACTAGAAAGAGTAATGAATATGTTAATTATAGTACATTTGTGGACCTATTTATGGACGTAAAATTAATAATTAGGGTCATACTTGCGGATTTTGTTTTTTGTAAATTAAGATATTACGCTTCACCCATTGAGTTATAATAGTTTCCTTTCTTCATTTCATTTTTAATCAAATCTACAATGTGTTCCCACCATGGAGATGTCATTTGTTTGCCTGGAATGTTCCACAGTATGACACTGGAGAGATGACCACGCTCACAGTAAGACTGTATAATGCTTCGATGTATTTTTGAGCAATTAAAGTTTCACCAGTAATTGAATAAATGCACAAGAAAAGTTACATAGTGTGTCTTTAACAGTCACACTAGATGCATCACACTGTAGCTAAATTTGCAAAATTGAATTCTTCTTGACGCCACCTATTCCTATCCAATCTAGTAGAGACATGTAGTGCTGCAGTGTGACCAAGAGGGGGCAGTAGACCGGAGCAGCCCATCACCAGCTCCAGCAGCTCCAGCAGCAGTGTCCAGTGGAGCCTGTCAGAAAGAGCAGTCTGCTTTAAGCTCTTCATTCTGTCTCTGCACTTGGTCGGGATTAAGGCCAATCATAGAAATCATTGACTCAGAACCGCACCACAATAACAGATGGAGAGACTTTTCAACGCAGAATTTTAAACCACCAGAGACAAACTCCTCTTGCTGTCCTCTCGGCCTCCTTCTCCTCCTTCTCCTCCTTCTCCTCCTTGTCCTCCTCTTGCCTCTTTCATTTCTCTGTTTTTATCGGGGCTCTGCGCTCGGATGCTGCGCTGCTATCCTGCCATCACGCGCCCGCCGTACCCCATTTCTCTCCATCTGTCTCAGTTTACTGCCCACAAACTTTATTCCTATTCTGGTGCTATATGCATTTCCACAACACTGCGCTGAGAAGCAACAGGAAAACAATTTAAGAGACTCTGCAGCTGAAGTCACCAATAAAGCGTGAAAGTGTGTGATGTGTTTTTGGAATAAAACACGGTTTGTACACTCAGAAAGTCCACAAAAAGGATCCTGGGGATTTCATTTTTGAGACCAGTGGTTATCCTTTTCAGTGGGATAACAGGGGACAGGAATATATAAAAACTACATACAACTAAATCAAAACTAAATCATCTCATTTTCCAAACTGAACTAACAAGCCCTGCTTGTCAACATCCTAAGTTGGAAAAGAACACGCTCTAGAGTAAAGTTATTATGTAAAAGTTCATGAAATTGAATGACTTGAGAACTTTCAGTTCAATTCAGTTTTATTTATATAGCACATTTAAAAAAAACAACTTCAGCTGCCCAAAGTGCTTCACATAAAAAGTCTGCAAAAAGCAAATATACAGATAATAAAATAACTTGTAACACGATTGGTAACACCTCTCAGGGCTGCACAGTAAAATTATTTATAAACCGATTTTCTTTGGGTATTTCTATCATTTGCGTATTTTGTCTGTGATGCATTTGTGGGGCCCACTGTTCCAAGATGATTCCATGTAATCCTAAATCCATATTTTCATGTTTATCCACATCTTAAAGTAAACCAGTCACACAGACAGTACACACAGTGTGTAATCAGGGACATAATGGGGCTTAATACTCGCTCCCTGGTCAGTTTCTCTGGCACTAGACTGGACTGGTGTGTATTGTGGATGGATGAGCAGGGATGAAGACCTTCTAAAGCCCATGGTCCTACTCCTCCTTCCACTCTATATTCTAGTTCTATAATAACTCTCATAATCCCTGCCTTTGTTCAGTACAATCTTCGAATCCCACTATAAATTTAAAATATGATGTTTGGTGTTGTAAATAAAAATTGATATCCAGATACTAATCCAAAACTAATATCGAAACAAGACTATGTAAGTATGTAAGTATCTAAGTATCGAAACTGGGGAAGAAATACAGAAATAGGACAAAGCTGCACCTTTCCTGAATAGTTAAGGGATGGTTTTGATCATTGTATTGATTCTTGGCTACATTCTTGAACCTTTAACCAGTTAAAATACATACAAATAAAAATAAATAAATATTATAGTTAAGAGCATGTGTTCCATAGTGTGTTGGCATTTTTTTTTTTTTGTGCATGCACTTAAAGTTTTTCCTTCTGTAAAAGCTGAATAAGCCAAACACACCTAAACTAACAACAGTGTACATCCCCTGTAACCTTCCCCCCGATCATCCTGCTTCTGTCTCCTGTCATAATCTTCACCGCTAGACAAATCTTATCACTTTTTACTTGTCTTTGGTCCTTACGACTTTTTTCCCTCCTTGACTGCTGTTTCCACGGAGACAAAGATGTGGAAGACGCGAGCTGCGTTCAGCCCACTGCTCCTCCAACACTAACTCTATGGCTTTTCAAACTCAAACACAGCAGCCCACAGAAGGGAGCAGAAAAAGCAGTGCATTTTCACAGAGCAGTGGCGTTATTGTGTGCGGAAGCTTTAGTGTCGACTTTCCCTTAGACAAAAAGGCAGCTGTCTTTGCTTTGGGAACAATGGAGGAGCTCAGAGCTGAGATAACTCTATTCTACTGCACACAGACTCAAACCGGGATCAAGAAATCAGACCGCTTCAAGTCAACAGAAGAACAGCTATATCATGGAAGTCAATGGGATATTATAAGCCAATATTTGAGGAACAGAAATATCGCTGAAACGGGTTATTAGGTTGGGAAACAATATAATACAACTACATTACCTTATGATAAGGTTATAAGAGTGGGCAAAATCTTACAGAAATTGGGCCATACTACAATACAATATTTTTAAATTAACAGTATAATCAACACTAAATGAATACTTGAATTGGTATTGAAGTTTATGTGTACAAATTGTGTTAATATGACACAAGTGTCTGAATGAAAAAGAAACATTAACAAAGCAATACAAAACCTATTTTAAGGGATTTTGAGTCAAAATCGTTATGGGAATTCAACAGACATAAGAACATGTACAAATAATATTCAAGATTGTGATTTGAAAACACAAAACTTACTTGCATGAAATGGTGGGATTATGGGAAAATATTGTAAAAACTAATTTCTGTCATACACGTTCCCGACTAGTACTAAGAAAAAGTACCTACGATAAATATTGACGCCCAAAACGTATTGTTCCATCTAACCTCTATTGAAAGATAAGTCGATATAGTATTTACTGTGACAGGTCTAGTCACAAAAAAATGAAAGAAAGGTTGCTATATTTAAAAAAACAACAACAGCATTAAATTCACTTGTACAGCTGAATGGGGCAAATGGGTGTGTTATTCATGCATGCACAACCCACTTTCAAATGGCATACATTAAAATGAAACAACAAAAGGTTGAACAAGGTCAATGCACTGACTCAGTATCACACACATCAGGAGCAGCTCTCAGGCTTCAGGTGTAAAACATAAGACGACCAGCAGGGGGCCTAGGGTGAGCGTGCAGACAAAGGCAAAGGGTCCTTGGGGCAAAATGGTCTGGTTGATTTGTAAGACTAAAATTAGCTGGTAATTGGGAATGGAAAATATGATTGTTTGTGTAGCAATAAATAGTGAAAATAGTCCCGTAATTGCACCATTGGCTCAAAATAGCAGCTCCATTTGCCCGTGCATCTGCTAACAGGTGTGTGGGCAATTGGCTGTATGACCTGCTTGTTTCATCCACCTCGACAGCGCGCTGGGACGGGAGGGGCAGAACCAAAGCACATCAAGAAGGGGGGTAAATGGCTCCATGATCAAACAGGACTGGGCACATGCTGAGGCCAGAGAGGCAAAAACGTGACAGAGATTTGAACAGGAAGTTACCTGCGGCTATGAGACCAGCTGATAAAGAGCTAAAACATACAGATAAAGCATGGAAGGTGTTTTTCAATATTACAAATCTATGCGTTGCACAAAATTCACACATTATAAAAAAATGTCCCCCCTCCTTCGTTTCACAATCAGTCATGTATGTGAAACAAAGGAGCTCATTGGTCACCTATGACTTACAAATAAAATCAAATTTATCTCAGATTAACAGAGTTTAGCGCTTGGCTCATTGATTCTGCAGAAATCCGTGATGTTTTTCAGCCCCCTGTGATTTATATATATACATTTTTTATTATTTCCGATACAGACGGATCGTGCGTGTCCCCGATTGGCTAATACACCTGTCAATCACATCCATTTGAAAACAGGGAGCTTCACCGGTGACCACACCCACATCTCCGTAAAGTATTGAAGAAGTGTGTATTCTGGATCCCAGGCAATATATGGAATGTTAGCGCAATAAAATAGATGCATTTATCATTTTTGACAGAAATATCAAATTTGTGGGGTTTTCTTTACCTCTGACCTTATAGTGGGCGAATGCTTAACTGACTGCACCACTATGGCTGGGCAATAAGATGGTTCCTGTGATGATGAAAATTTGCTATTTTGTTGATACCAGCATATTGTAACTCAGTTCTTTTCTGTTTAACACGGCTCTGTGGCTCTCAAAGACTTCTCCCACCCACTCATCAAACTGGTCAGTGACAAGTAGATTAACCAATTTGTTACACCTTACAGGCAATTCACTGTACATGAATAGTGATAAAAACAAAACTGTGATCTTAGCTGTGACAAAATGTGATATTAAAGTTTTTAAATTATTAGGCTATTATGGTCTATGTCAAAAAAACTTGTTTCCTCATCACAAACAAACCTGGAGTTGTGTTTTGTTTCATTCACACAAATCCTGCATATTTAGGCTGAGTTCTTCTCTCAAACAGAAAACACTCTGTTCCACCTTGTAATGTGGTAATACAGGAAGTGCTCCACTGTGTTTTTAAACTCCATACACCTTCACTAGTATCATTTGGATAATTTCAGCCCTGGAATTTCCAATCTCGACTAAATAAAATATAAAAGGCAGCTGTTAACTTGAAAACTACCACTACATGACATCACAGGGTGGAACAGAGCATCTTGAGCTTTGGAAATTAGAAAGACTAATAAAAAAATAACTCAAAAGTGTCAATGAAATAAAACACAACTCCAGGTATGCTTTTGAGGTGGTAACAACATTTTAATATGGTTTAAGTCAATTTTGGGTAATATAGGACCTTTAATTCTTTGGCAATTCTCATGTTAACCTTACGTCAAAGTCCTTACCCATTCTCTTGTACATAGACCGTAGATATAGTTTAGATTTGATTTTATTCTACTTGTGCATTATGTAAATCTGTCTTTTGCTATTTTTACCACTTTAATTATTTTAAATGGCATTTTTGCTCTTGGTTATTATATGGTAAGGTGAGATCTTCTGCGTCTAAGTAATTTCCCTTGTGGATCAATTAAGTTTGTCTAAGTCTAAGTTTACATCACCTCCTCCACGTCACTGTAGGTACTGTATTTAATGATATGGAATAAAAACACAGGTTGGCTGCTTGTCTGACAAAAGTGCTGTCAAAAAGCCATCAAAGCACTTCCAATAGCTGCTGCTGCGTGCACACACACATACACGCACACACACGCACACACGCACACACACACACACACACACACACACACACAACACACACACACACAACACACACACACACAGTACATACAGAGGAGAGGGGAAACATGCAGACACGGCCGTCTCTCTGAGCAATTACAGCAGATTGAAACCAAATGAAATTGGAAGCCTAGAGCAACAGCAGCGAGTGAGCGTCTATGACAGATATGACGGGGGGAGGGGGGAAGGGGGTGGCCATGATGGAGAGGGCGCCAGGTGTGGGTCACAAAGGAATACAGTGCCACTGGGAATGAGAAAATGTATATAGATTGAAGAAGGGTAAAGAGGGGCTGCGAAAGTGAAGTAGACAATACAGTACAGCCCAATGTCTATGAATAAGAATGTGGAAGAAAAGTTGTTTTATTTTTTATTTGTTTAAAGGTGCACTATGTAACTTTTTTGGTGAAGGGTACGCCGTATATTTGTCTCCAGGCTGGTTATTGCTTCGCCTGGAATGTTCCACAGTATGGCATTCAACTTATCTATAATTACCCAGCGTCGACTCAGTTACATACATTCTCACTGAGCCAGGTCGACTCTCCACAGATCTGACCTGTAACATGGCAAGGTGGTGTTATCCGTTTGTCTCCATGGAGATAATTTTCATGCCATACAGCGGAACCTGTACTAAAAATACCTATGGAGACAAGCAGCTGGTGAACCGTCCACCAGACGTTACACAGAGAACCTTTAAGTTTAATAATAATGGTATGAATCTACTGAAATATATTTTTAAAATGTTGGGTTGGTGGTTTGATCCTAGTCATTGTGCCTTGGTCCATTCAAACTGTGGCTGGTTGTGATCAGTGTTACTGGTCCTCTGTGGCAATCCCTGATGAAACAGAATGCAAGTCAAACAGGAAAAATCTACTTCAATGGAAATGCATATGAAATGTGGGCTTAGGTGGCAAGTCTGTCATCTACAATCAAAAACTGGTTCAAGCTCACTCTCTGATATTTTGTCCTTGGGCAAGACACTTCCCCCACCTTTCTCCTTGTGTGACTACTGATAATGCAAAAAATGATGTCTATTCCTCCCAGTTCTATATGATTACTCTGAGAAACAGCTTGGATACATAACACAAGGGAGGGCATCTGAAAAAACTCAATTTAAAAACCATAGAACACTATAGAGCAGGTTGGGGTATAAATTAAGTAGTTACTGAGACTGAATCATTCTTAATAAACGATTTGTTCATTATGAATTAAGTCTTTCTTCATGCTTTGTTAAGGCTAATTAAGATGTAGTAAGTAAGTGTTACCACCATTTATATTACACGCTACTGTATCTTATTACATTATCTATGTGAACCATCTCCAGAAATAACTATAATAATCTGCATACAGTATTTCCAATCCATGTATCCAGTTCAAAGCTCCAGTTCTGTGCCATATCACTCCCCCATTTTCATTATTCCAGCAGAAGAAATGTCCGGATTAGTTGTCGGGGCTTTTAAACATCTGATAGTATCTGATGGTGCTCCTCTGGGTGATGAAATAATCTGCTCCGTCCTAAAGCAGGCTCTCGCTCTTCTTCCCTCTCTCTCTCTACCTCTTTCTCTCTCTCCCTCCCCTGCTCCCTCGGTCGCCCCCCCACACACTATCTCTCCCACTGGACGATGTTTTTTTTATAGACCAGAGACACAAAGCTAAGTACCCTGACATTTAAATACCTGTGTGTGCTGCATGGGTGTGTCATCATCATCATATATGCAAATGAATAAGGGTGCATTTTTTTCTGGTTTGGCGTTCACACTTCCACCATCAAACCCGCATCAAAATTGGGAGTAAAACAGGACTAAACCCAGAACTAAACCTGGACTGGATCGGACCTAAAACAAGACTAGAACATGATCAAATTAAATCCACAGCAGGACTAAGATTGGCTGAAGTTAGGGCCAAATAACAATTGTGAACGCACACCAAGAAGTCGCGCTTTAGTCCTGTTCTAGTCCTGGTTAAAGGTGCTATATTACACAAAATTGACTCTTGTGAGCTGTAAGCCGTGTTAGAATGCTGTTACCTCATCATTTCATTCACACATTAAGTAATCCTTTTTTATTAGTCTGTCTACATCTGAAAAGCTCAAAATGTTCTGTTCCACCGTGTGATGTCACGTAGTTGTAGTTTTCAAGTTAACAGCTACCCTTTACCTTTAGTTCTGTAGAGACTGGCAATTCAGAGCTGATATGATCCAAATGATTCTAGTGAAGGTGTATGGAGTTTAAAAACAAGTGGAGCACTTCCTGTATTACCACATGACATCACAAGGTGGAACAGAGTGTTTTCTGTTTCAGAAAAGAACTCAGCCTAAATATGCAGGGTTTGTGTGTTAAACATATGTGAATCAAACAAAACACAACTCCAGGTCTGTTTGTGATGAGGAAACAACATTATAACATACATCAGAAAACAGTGTAATGCAATATATATTCAGTGAAGAGTAACAGCTGTTCGCTTATAACATGCAACAAAGTTTAAACAAAAAAGTATATTTTTTTCTTTTTCTCATTTATTACTTATTTTAATATGAGCTCATTTACATTAATTAAAAACGTTCTTGATCTGTATGAAAACTGCCCTGTAAATGTATAGGACCACGGGCAGTTTTGGAGATATGTCATACGAGGAGTCTTGAGCTAATTAACGCTGACCACGAGAACACAGCAGAGCAGAGCTATAGGGCCCTGGGCGTACAAGTCTTCTCCCATCCAATCACCCTAACTAGATATACTTACTGCATGACTTCAAACTATTATCATTATATTGTATAGGTGCATATGAATATTAGATCCAGTCCAGTCCAGACAGTGTGGAGTTTACATTGGAAAACACTTATACTATAGCAGTGAAAACAAGATCTTATTTAAATGGAAAATCTGCTCACTTTGATTAGAATCTATTACTACTATTGATTCTTCTGCAGCTCTTAATGTGTGCATTAGGCTCCTGCAGGTTCACCACATCCTCCACAGATACACACTGCACTGCACTGTGGGTCCAAATCTAATATGTTACTTTCAATATCCCTGACTCATATTTTTAAGTTTGGGAAAATGAAACTAATGGTAGAGATATTGTGTTTGATTGGAATAATTAGTATTTTATATTCTATATTCTATATTTATGTGTAGTCATAAATCTTGTTTACTTTGCTTTTATGAGTAGCAGCGCATTAGCCGGGAAGGATAAATTAGAAGAAATAAAATGAACAGCAGTTTCTCTTAAAAGTGATTATTAATTCAGTAATAAAGACTGTGGCTGTGCAAGTAAGTTTAACAGTGTTAGAATTTAATCTAGAGGCCTATCTGAAATCATTTAGGCCCAAACTCAATACTACCATTTGAACAAGCAGCTCACACTCAACCATAATAAGTAAAATATTCAGATATTCAGTGTTGTCATGATACTAAAATTTCAAACTCGCTTTTGATACTAAGGAAGAGATTCAACACTCGGTGATGAAATTCAATGTAATTTTCAACATTAAATCATATACTTTCTTTTATGTGTGATTATATTATTATTATGTGTGATTGTGTGGTGGAATGTTGTCAAAATGTTGCTTGTAGCTGATGTCTGTAGGGTTTTCGTACGTGTGTGTTTTCGAGGGTACAGAAGATGTGTATGGTGAACGGCCTGATCAACCGCACATCCTACCCTGTCGTAAGTTCCTCTTGCCTCCCAGGTTCCCCAGCTCCAGGGATGGGGCTCGGTCCCAAGCGTGCCTGGCCAGTCTCAATGGGGCCTGAGGGTTAGGGAGAGAGTGCACTGGTCTCTGGCTCACCCCAAACCAGCTCTGGCTCTGTTGTTTTATCATGTCTTCCACCTCCTAATCTCTCACCACCAATGTAAGTAGAAAATCATCATTTCAATTAATTACAAAACTAGTTTGTAACTTAAGGGGGAGGGTGTTACAGCCCTAGGCCTTAAGTTCTTTTCTTTGTTCATATGTGTCTATTATGTTTTGTGTGTGTGAATCTGCCCCCTTTCCCCCATGAAATCCTGGCTGCGTGAGCCCTAGCGGATGATTGGAGGACGGTTTCCCAGCCTGGCCAATCCTGGGGCCCACCTGCAGCCGCCTCCACCCATTTAAGAAGATTCAGGACACTTGTTCAGAGCTGCTGGCCTGTGTGTGGCCAGTATGCCATATTTGTATGTGTCTCTTTTGTCATGTCACTTCATGTGGAAGTGACTTTGTTGAGACACTCGACTGTCAGTACTGACTCTGTGTTTGTCTAGATTTTGTTACATTATTGTAGTAATTAACACTCGACTGTCAGTACAGACTCTGTGTTTGTCTAGATTTTGTTACATTATTGTAGTAATTAGTTTTTTATTTAAACTTTACCTTTGTTACTCTTTTGTTTAAAACCTTGCAAGTACCTTCTGTTTAAATATGTTAGCTCCTTCTTGTTTAGTTTACCCTTTTACAACCATGTTCATTAAATTACTTGTTACTTTACCATTTTTCCATCTTGGTTTTTGTTACTTCCCAGTCCCCACGCAAGCTGGGTCGTAACAAATACCATGTGGCCTTATATCTGTGTAATCTTTCAGTCGTCCAGGTAGGTTCCATAGTGGTTCAGTGGTTAGTGGGCCTCTGTGGTCTTATACTTATGTTGTATAGCTTTAGAATGATCTTGAGCTGTATCAGAAGAAGGTTCATTTCTGTCCTGTGAATGTGACTATTTTAGTATCGATACCTGCTCAAATTAGTATCTAGTTTCAATACTAGTTTTAGCATCGATTAATATCTGATATTCAATACTTTTGATAACCCTAGCTTTATACAGTATGAGAAGTGCAGTAAGTAAACACTACAGTACTTTGGTTGATTCTGTTTTTGAAAGTATAATATAGAATAAAAATGTGATTATATGGGAGCAATTTTGGACATGTGAAAAATGGGGAAAAACCTCAGTCTGACCACGACCTTGACAGAGAGCGTTTTGTGACAAGCATCTGGCCCCTGTAAAAATTCAGAAACACTGTGAGGGCAGGGCCCAGTGGTGTGGGGAGAAAATGCAGCTCAGATCGATCGGAGCGACTCAAGCAGCTGCCTCCTCCGTGTGATCCAGCGCTGCATTGATCCAGGCCTCTCCCTCCACACACAGCCCCATGATAAGGCAGGCCGAGGGGATAAAGAGGTGAGAGCCACTGCAGATAGGACCAGGATGTCAGGACCACACAAACAAATATGGTGGACAAGGAGGAAGATGCTCGAGCAGATCAGGGAGCTGAAATCAAATGGACTAAAGGTGTGATGTCAAAAATATGATGTTGAAATTATTTTAAGATTGGTCAGTTGGGCTACGCAGGTGCTGAACTGAGGTCTTCCACTGCTCCTGACAGGGGGCCCCAGTGGCATTCACATGCGGGTCGAATGCAGAGGGCATTTTTCTTATTAAAAAACTACATAGTGCCAGTTAGTACAATGAACAGTCCAAAGTCTGAATTCTGCTCTAAATAACTTGCTTCTACCGACAGGACTGGCTGTAGACCTCAGGCTGTAGACCTCTACTGGCTGTAGATCCAAAAGCCCCAAGCTGATCATTGATGATTTGAAATGATTTGCTCTCAATTCAGTTAAATTAATTAACTTATTAATTTCATCATGAAAATTCTAACTTTTATAATGTATACAGACAAAGTCACTGTTCAAAATGGGGTCAAAGCAAGTACCAAACTAGAACTTGAATTGCATGCCCCTACATCTAAACCCAGACTAAACCAGGACCAAACCAAAATGAACCAGGACAGCATTTCAGCTGGTACCATCATGGAGCAGAGGCTAGTGACCATTTAGACTGGATTAGTCACTGCCAGTCTAAGGTCTTTTCTTACACTGGTCAAATCTCTCTATAATTCAAACAACACATTCAGTCAGTGGTCTCCCAGTTTAAAAAGCAGACTCGCACCAGCTCGACCACCAGATGACTGCTCCACACACTGACAACATTAACTGCCACTGTGCTTTTGGCCCCCGGCATTTAATTGACTTTTAAATAGTGTGCTATTAGGACCAATTTAAATGAATGGATGTACTCCTCCGCCTTCCTCTTGCAGTACTTTTACATTGTCACCAGAATAGAGATCACAGTGAAAACAAACAAAGCTGCTAAGCATTCTTCAATACTATGTAACATGTTCAATAAGAATTGTCTAATGGTTTAGTTGTAATCTGATTTGGTGAGGTTCTATATCATAGTCATCTAAAAAAATATAAGACATGACTATTTATTTAAAGTATCAATAAGTAATGTAGATTTTGACCAATAATATACCATCATTATGTTGAATCTGTGGGCACTTACACAGGTTACACATCACAACATTCAAAATGGAGGACAGCTAAAATGAATATTGTTAAAATGACAGATAGACCGATATTTCAATTGGCTGATATATCAAGCCGATATTTGCGATTTTTAGCATATCCGCTATCTGGTGTAAATCTCCGTCAGAGGCGGATATTTTGTTTGGCCCAACCAGCAGCCTAAATATGCATGAAAAATATATACATAAAGCTTTATCTGAACACTTTAGTCCAAAGAGGGTACTGCAAAAATGTGACTACACTTCTCTCTACACAGTTTGTAATAAAACAAGGCTGTGGATGAGTTGTATTAAATTCTAATTAGATTATTTGGGGAAAAAACAAAATCTGCCCTACACATTGACACTGAAATATAGGCAGAGTTCATCGGCATCGGCCCTGAAAAAAAGGAATATTGGTTGATATCTAGTTAAAATGTAGATTTATGTTGTAATGCAATAAGTGAATGGGTCTGAATGAACAGAAATCATCAGGTTAAACATGTGTGAATTTACCATTTACACATTTCATAGCAAAATATTATGATATCAATATGGAAAATGATAGTTAACTCTATATTTTCCTGCCCCCCATCTGTTTTTCTGAAAAGTCTATCTTCTTTGCATGTGAATAAAGCAATGTGGAACTTGGTAAGAAGAATAAAATTGGGACACTCTTAAGGAGGATTATCCCAAAAAAATATTCTATTGTACTAAATGTACAATATAGTAAAAAAAAAAAATTAGCTGCAAAAAATAAATAGCAGATTGAAATACTTCAGTAGTAGTAGGATAAATCTACAATGAGTCATAGAATGTATTTATTCAGCCCACTTCAGCTGAAGTCTAATCATAACCAGACAAATAGTACAGAAAAATAACAAAAAACTCAAAAACAAAAAAAATGTACCTATGATAAATATTGACCCCAAAAATAATCGTTCCATTTTTCATATGTTGAACAACAAGTTGATATAGTAATTATCACGACAGGCCTAGCAACAAACAGAATACAACATTACAATACATTATAGGGCAGATAAAATAGAAATTCAAAAGACTAGAGTTCACCAACATGGACTACACAAAGTCAATTATTCATCTGATGCATATTTGAACACTAACATTCTCACATGTTCCAAAGCCCCCTGTGTGTGCCCCCAGTTACATGTAAAACAGAGCCCCCACAGACCTGGTGTTACTGTTGAGTATTCAGATCCTGTGTGCTCAGCCTCGGAGCCAGCGCTTCACCCGAACCCTGCCAATGCACCCTCTGTGTTCTAGCCCACATCCCAAAGACGATAACACAGAGGTTTATGTCATTTCTCAGGTTATTGCACAAAATGGACTCCTGTGAGGTTTAAGCCATGTTATAATGCTGTTACCTCATCAAAAACTTACCCGGAGTTGTGTTTTGTTTCATTCACACATGTTTGAGTAACCCTTTATTATTAGTTTGTCTACTTCACTGAAGTTCAAAATGCTCTGTTCCATCTTGTGATGTCATGTAGTGATAGTTTTCAAGTTAACAATTCCTTTTAGCTAAAATCACCCAAATGACTCCAGTGAAGGTGTATGG
>KN469089.1:0-23648 GCA_000787095.1 Periophthalmodon schlosseri
AAAAAAAAAAAAGTAAATAAATAAAAATAAAAGTAGCGCTGAGTTCTAAATGGAATCCCTCCACCTATGTCATCATTTTCATTCAAAATGCAGAGACTATTTACACGCAAGACAGTTTACGCCTTAATGTAACAAAATAAAGGTGCTGTCAAGTTTTGGCCCTTGTTAACATTATGGTTTCTAGGTAACAATTGTGAAATTACCTCTACGTATGTCATATCTGCTGCCCATGTCCAATCAGGACATAAAAATTAAGTAAAACTTCACCAAAACTCTAAAACTAGACAAGATATTAAATATAATCATGTTATCTACATTTGAAGAGTAGTCAAATCTGTCCTATGCACTTGAAGTTATTCTTCACTAACCTTATGCGTTCTGAGCATCCTAATTATTCACCATGATGAGTTTATAAGCACTTTTCACAGCTTTCAGAGATGAGAGAGTTTCGCCATCACGGTAAAGCTAACAAAAACTAGGATGCTAACAGCACACCTTATTATTGGACAATATAATTATAATTAGGCCTAGATGGAGACAGTGCACAGCTAAAAAATCTTGCTCAAACACATGGGGAAAAAATTGGGTATAGTCCCTTTAAACATGAACTTATTCCCTGAGCTGTACAAAGCCAGTGTTTGATATGCAAGTCCCAGCTTTCTCCACCTCCTTTTATTCTCTCTCTCTAAACTATTTTGGATCCCCAGAATCAGCATCATTGTCCCCAACGCAATCTCTTTCTCCCTCTCTCTTTCTCTCTTTCTCCTGTCCTCCCTCGCTCCGTCTACTTTCCATTATTCGTGTGTGTATGTGGCTCGGTGCGTGACACGGGGAGGGAAGGGCGAGCGAAAAGGTTGAGACTGCAGCTTGATGAGAATTGGTGAGCGATAAGCCAGAACATGACAGCTATCACAACAAATGCAGCGTTGCCAAATATCACACCATATCAGCTCTGACGTTGTGGAATTGTACATGTTTTCCAAATATGGCATGGTGGCTGAGGGGCTAGTATTTTTCGCCTCACGGCAAGAAGGTTCCGGGTTCAAGTTTTGAAAAAAATCACGTGGTATCAGCTCTGACATTACATGCTAAAGACGAGCGTGTTAGGTACAGGGATGTGAATATGAAGGAAATTTTGGTGATTACAATTCAAAGGGTCAGTAGTTGTAGTCATTTGAGTCATATAAGAGTTTACTGTACTGCCTGTAGATACAGTCCTCCCGATCCTCGAGTACAGAGACTATAGATTATAGATCAGCATCAAAGACACACAAGCCTGATGTGATGTATCATGCACACTTTACTCCTGGTGAAGTGGCCCTTTCTCCACACCTGCAGACAAACTCAGTGGTTATTGTTCATTTATAAGTCTTTAATTAGTAAAACCCCGTCCTACCTCAGCTCACTACTTAACATCCACATCTCCAGCCGCACGCTCCAACAGCTACATTAACCAGGTCATTCTTAAAGCCCGCACAGCTTTTGGCTGCTCCTCATTTCAGTTCTCTGCAGCAAGTGACTGGAACCACCTACAGCAGACTTTAAAACTTAGTTTGTTATTACCTCTGTCTACTTTTAAAAACTCGATCCAGAGTATTTTACAGGATCAGTGCACATGCTTTTAACACTTTTATATCTTTAATCTGCAAATGTTTCACTGTCTCATATTACGACTCACTGTTTCACATTATGATTGACGTGTGAGTGTTTGTGAGTGTGTTCTGTGCTGTTTTATGCTCATCATTGCAAATGAGATGTTCTCAATTGACTTACCTGGTAAAACAGTAAAAGAAAAATTCAAATCTGTCAACTGGACAAAAAGTTGAAAAAGTGAAGACATTTGCTGCTCATCCAAGCTTGGATGAGCAGCAAAATGTGTTTGTGTTATATACTTCCATTGGCCACAGGCAGTTTGCAGCTCCACAGCCTGCCTGGTGTTAAGTCACTCAGGGGTCAGTCTCTCTACACACACACTACACATACTGTAAAAGTCAAAGGTCTTCATTTAAGAGTGAAGACGTTTTGCGAAACGTCTTCACGTCAGGTTGAGGATTACCTGTCCAGCCAGAACCACATGCTTTGACAAAACTTTACAAAGACGCAGGGTTGCCAGGCTTCAGCGACCCATCCCGCACAAGAGCGTCTGAAAAACTGCCCAAAACCAGTGGAACATACGCATGGCTGGATTTTAGACTGCATTTATAAAAGTAGCGCTCCTTCAGTGACACACACCTGCCCCCTCCCCTATCTAGAACCATATCCTGTCTCCCTGATTCCAGAGGGCATGATTGACAGGTGGATTAACCAATCAGAGAGATACATGCTCGGTTCCGGTAAAATCAAACATGGCGATTTCGTAGTAAAAAAAAGAGAAAACAACAACACAGAGGAGATGTTTCACGCTCTGTGGTCTGATTCCAAACCCTTCTGGATTCAAAGGGACTGGCTGGTCAGACAAGGTTGAGAACGGACAATAGATGGACGCTATAGAGATGTAGTAGTCCGGACTTGTTTTACAATGCTAAGTGGCTGTATCACTTTTGTCTCACAGCAAGGGGGTTCTGGGTTCGACTCCCAGGCCACTCTTTCTGTGTGGAGTTTGCATGTTTCTCCCCCTGTCTGGTTTCCCCCATCAACCCAAAACTTCCACAATAGGTCAAATTCTCCAGCTAAGGTAGTCCTGACCAAGCCTCACTCAAGATCTGGAGATGGTTCCCCGGGTGCGGCACTGCGGCACATACTGCTCCTGACAGGTTGCCCCAGTGACATTGAAGGATGAGTCAAATTATTCTTCCTAACCATTATGAAAACTAAATTACCTGAGATAGATGGATAGATAGAACCATTCAGTGTCACTCAACGACTCTCAAACTCAGATGCATACACCATAGCATCTGACGTGTCTTGCTCAAGGACATCACAACAGCTTGCACATGGCAGGAGTGGAGCTTGAACCTCCAAACTCGAGGTTACTGGGCGAATGATCGACCACTCGGCCACTACCTCCCTGAAATCACCAAAATAGTCCCAATCTTCTCCCATCCCCATTCTCTTCCATTCTTATAGATCCATTGACAACATAGTTTCACATTTGAGAAAACTTGCAAGAAAGTGTACTTTTGCAAATAGTGCTTTTTATCATTTGCCTGCAGTGAAGCTAAACTAAATGTGTTGTTTAAAAGTGCTGCTGCTGTATAGGGATGTCGCTCTCCTTTAGCTGGTGGCTTCCTTTTGTTTGTGCTATACACTTCCATTGGCCACAGGCAGTTTGCAGCTCCACAGCCTGCCTGGTGTTAAGTCACTCAGGGGTCAGTCTCTCTACACACACACACACACACACACACACACACACACACACACACACACACACACACACTCTACACATACTGCAAAAGTCTTCATCTCATATGGTTCATAACACATTATCTGTGTGGAGTATAAGGTAGATATAGCCAAGGTGGAAAGTTACAAAGTACAGCATTTAAGTACTGTATTTAAGTACATTTCTTAGGTATGGGTACTCTGGGTAGTACTTACTTACATTTAGCGTATTTTCCGGATTATAAGTCGCGCTTTTTTCATAGTTTGGCCAGGAGTGCGACTTATACTCAGATGTGATTTATATGTGAAATATATGTTTTTTTTCTTCATTATTATGCATTTTTTGGCTGGTGCGACTTATACTCCAGAAAATACGGTACTCGAGTACTATTGTACTTTTCAGAGTACTTCTCTAGCAGCATGCTTTTACTCCTCCTTGAGTATTTTTGTTTTTTATTGAAGTAACAGTACACTTACTTGAGTTTAAAGTTTTGGTTACTCTTCCCACAATATGTAATTGTTTGAACATTTGTGTTTCTTCCACTGCTCCTTCAGATATAATGTAGTTTTTTCTCATGTTTGTGTCTATCCTTTGAAAATATTAGATTTTGTGAATTATTTAATGCTCAGTCCTTCAAATTACATTCACTTTAAATTATAAATGAGATGTTATATACTGTCAGTTAGTCTTTAAGTTACTCTTACTTGAGTAGTACTTATCCCAAATACTTTTTTACTCTTACTTGAGTAATGTCTTGGACCACTAGTTTTGCTTATACTTGAGTAATATTATTTTGAAGTAACATTACTCTTACTTGAGTACATTTTTGGTGACTGTACTTTATTTAAAGCCACAGAATGTTTGAATCTACATAGAAACCGAACTACAGTATAATGTAACAAATTGGAATGAAACACAAATAACTTAGCCAAAAAATTGTTGTGGTTGCTAATTAGACATTTGTACCTTTACCATTTGTTTCTGATCTTGGACAATATGAAAAAACTACCATCTGATAAGAAGAAATCTCATTCTATTGATCATCACTGATTTAACCAACAAAAAGTTATAAACGTCTCATGTCTGTAAAATGCTATTGTCTGTGCATTCACCATATTCCCATAATTCTTTTGATCCCTCATTTCTGTCTGGGCTCTGCACTTTTGGCAACTCCGGCTCCTAAATAATGTATGGTGTTGATAAAAGAGCAGACTGTGTCGTGCCAGAGCGGTTTTGGACGCTGTTTCGGGTCTGTGAAATACTGTGAAAATGAGCCAAAGTAGAACGTCCCTCTGTGGGCAATAGACTGAGGGGCTATTTATTTTAAGGAAAAGGTCCAAACTCCAAATAAGTGAATGGTTCCAATAAGCAGTGAGGTTGTGTGGTTGGATTGGTGCAAAATGGTGAGTTTTGGAGAATTGTAAAAATTACCCTTGAAATTATTTGTTTCTCATGTGTTATGGGAATAAATTGTAGAAAAAAAACCCCATCTGCATTCTTAAAATATTTCTTTTTTTATAAACTAGAGAAATGTAACGTTTCTGAATGTTGAATCACAGGTTGGGAGGAGAGTAGTGTTTTTAAGCAGTGGTTTTGAAGAGATGTAAAATTACTATTGCCAAGACAATAAAATGTCCTCCAATAGTATTCAAAATAGGACAAAAGTACTGTCACTAAAACATATGTATACTTCTGCAAAAAAGTTGCCTGGGATCCAGAATGTACACCGCTTCAATACTTACAAAGGTGTGAGTCTGGCCACTGGTGAATCTGAGGTTCTGGCTCGACACACAACGGGGCGCATTCTGGATTTGCCAGGCAATGAAAAAAGTACAAAAAACTGTAGAAAATTGTTCTCTGAATATATGCATAGAAACCCAAGCCTTGAATGAAAATGAGTTGCTAAATGACACAGGCAGCACTGACACATCTCCCCATATGGCATCAATGTTTATTTTGGCACTTTGAGACAAGATCCAAGCCTTATGGCACCTGATTCATGATAAAATTATTGTACTGGTTTTGTAATACATTGTTTAGTGTTTAGAAAGGTAGGAATATTCAACTTTCAAGATACCGTGAGATCAGTTCTATTTCATCCCAAGTGAACTGTGGCAGTCATAGAACCATAGTTACGTTCGTAACTTTCGATTTAAGTGCATATGACAGGTTAGACTACACATTTGAATAAAACGTAGTTAACATCATTATATTTAAGATTTTGCTAAAAATCTTAAATAGCTTTCCTTAGTTTGTCAAATCTATGTATTAATGACATGGAGGGATTCCTTTTTTAGAACTCAGCTCTACTGTAATTTTAAATTAAAACTTTTCAGCTTTTTTTCACAGACTGATAATTAAACACTGTCAGAATAACAAATGTACGGTGCCACCAAATGAAGCCATGTTTAGAAAAACAATAAAACCTATCATATGCACTTTAAAGAAGAAATGTGCAAATTTGTAATACATGAAAATTTAACAATGTTACAGTTTTACATCAAAACATACAACACATTTAGACAGTCCCACTTCCTGTGCATACTACATTAGTGGATTCGAGCCATTTTAGATCTAAAACTGCCTTCAGTGTTCCATTGATCTGCTAGCATCTTGTAGCATTAGTGCAACAGTCAGGCCAAACCCCATGTTACCACCCCTATAAAACCACACTTCACTGACCAAAACAAAGCAGCCTGCAGCACTTGACTGTCCAGCCTCTCATACCACACCTAATCCCGGCGTTCAAAGGGACTGTGATTGAACAAGTACTGCACAAGGGTTTTTACAGATGAATGATTATTTGAAGTTACAAAAACATGAAATACAAATGTCAAGGTGTCCAAAAAGTATTTAAAATTGTCCAGTTTCATCATCTTTAACAAACGTCATGGTAATACTTCACAATTACTACACTTTTAATAAATAAAGCATGAATAAAGACTTCATGATCAACAACAGGCAACAGTCTTAAAAATGTGAAAAACAGAACTAGTTCATTTTAAACCGTTTGGAGTGGTCTAAAGTAATTCCGAGCATCCTAATTATTCACTGCGTGAATGAGTTTCTAAGCGCTTTTCTCAACTTTCAGAGACACAACCGCTAAATTTAGCAACAATTAGCATGCTAGCAGCGCAAGACAAATTTTGCTCAAATACATGGGAATAAAACAAGTGCAGGCTCTTTAAGAATTTAGGAATGTTTTCAGGCTTAGTAACTATGAATACACTAACCTTAATTCTAAATGATCAAATAGGGTTAAGTGTTAAGTCTTTGTTCATGCTTTATTAAGGCTAATTAAGGTGTAATTATTATAAAGTGGTGCCAACATCTAAATAAATTGCACTTCATTCCATGGCACTGTGCAGAGACCATAGTGTACCGTGCTAAGCTAACGCTAACGGCTGAGTCTGCTGCAGTATGCATTTGTTCATCCACAGCAGTGCAGCCCAGAGGACCTCAGCGGAGCAGGTGGGGCTTCGAAACAGCAGAGCTAACCCGCCATGTTACCGCCCCTATACAAACCAGTAAACTCCACTGACAAAGCTGTACCATGCTAATAGCTAATGGCTAGCTGATTCTGTTGATGTATGCGTTTGTTCATCCACAACAGAGCAGCCCTGTAGAACACAGCGGGGTGGGTGGGGCTTAGAAACAGCAGAGCTAACCCCCATGTTACCACCCCTATACAAACTAGCACATTCAACTGAGCAAAACAGTACCATGCTAATAGCTAATGGCTAGTTGATTCTGCTCCTGTATGCGTTTGTTCACCCACAACAGCGGAGACTGGAGGAACACAGCGGGGTGGGTGGGGCTTAGAAACAGCAGAGCTAACCCCCATGTTACTCCCCCTATACAACCCAGCGCACTCCACTGACCAAAGCAAAGCCGCCCGCAGCTCTTGACTGTCCAGCTAGCCTCTTGCGCTACAGTTCAGACAATCTTGTGTTCAAAAAATAATGAACGAAATGTAGAGCAGGCGGATGGGGATTGGGGTTATTGAGCGTTGGTGGAATCTGAGGTTTTGGTGGGGTTTTTCTTTCGTTTTTTCTTGAGTTTGTATACGTGGAAGGTTTTGTTCTGGAAGGTCCTGGTGAAGAAGGCGCTGAAGGCCACTGAGTCAGTCTTTATAGCCTCACAGAAGCGTGGATGGGGAGCCGCAGACAGGTCGGGGTCATTCTCTCCAGGTCCATCCATGATCTGAAAGAAGAGGAGAAATTCAAGTAATAATGAGGTAAGTAATAGGGCTGATTGATTTGGTAAAAAATACGTAATTGTGATTTTTCTGACAAGCATTACAATTTTGTGATTTATTTTAATAATAGAATTCAGTTCAAAGTTTGCATTTTTGAAAAATGAACTGATAAACTAATACAAGAATCACATTTCAGAACATGTTTTTAAAGATCTAAACTACAAGATTAGAAGTGATTAGAAGATATTTTCCAAAAACTGCAGACTGCGATATGCTAATTGCGTCCATTCAAATTGCGATTTTTATTTAATTGAAATTAATCTTGCAATCCTATTAAGTAAGATGGGTAGTTTAGTAAGATAAAGAGGGGGAATAGTTTTGGAATGGTATGGTAAGGGCTTGACAAGCACTGAATCACGATATAACGATAAAATAGCATATCATTACAGGCATCAAGTTAAAATTTTTACAACTTTTTTACGATTTTTATTGCCAAAAAGTCTTAAGTAAAATTAAAAAAAAAAGAGATTTTTGTGAAACCTTCAGGTAAGGTCGGCGATAGAGGAACTGCATTTCTGTGCTGTTCCCCACATTGCCAGCTCAGTCCTTATCTTGGCCTATGCCATCAGAGATATAATACTCCCTACAACGAAAGGACACACTGGACTGGACTGTACTAGACTGGATTGGACAACACTATCACAATGTCTTGGGGCTCATGTCTCCAAGTCAGTAATATGCTAATGTGGCTAGAATCACTGTACTTATTTAATTATTCATTCAGGAAGGGTTCAGAAGGAATGCCAATTTGGTATGTTCTCAAGCAACCAGCCATATATAGCTTACAGTCTTTGTTTTGTTTAACCTACTGCTATTCATTTGTAAGATTAGTCAAATATTAAAAGTTGCATTTTAATTAGTTTTATTCCTTTTATTCCTTTGTTTATGGTTACCCCTAACGGTGATTTATGTTGTTCAGGGACACAAAAATAGTATGAGTGCGGGCAAGTTTTGTACATTGCTCAACCCACTTCACAGCTGCTGCCCCTTGAGATATTTTGCATTCATTTTGAAAACTGCTGGGTACAGAAACAACAAAACATATTAAAGCTGAGAGAAAGAAATAAATGCTAAAATTACAAATCACAATCGGCTTTACTGAGACCCATCAGGCTGACTTTCGCTTCAGTATTTTAAGGTGTAGTGAGTGACTTTTCTACACTGCTTTTCTTTGCGGAGATGGCACTGCTTTGCCTGAAATGTTCCACAGTTTGGCATTAAATCTTTCTGTCTCCATGGAGACAAGCACAAGCCAAGTTACACGTCAGATCTGCTGAGAGATGACATACTCACAGTAAGAATGCATGTTTTTCAAGGTATTTTTGAGCAATAAACACCAGTAACTGAATGACGTGTATGTTTAATGCCATACTGTGGAAGATTCCAGGCACAGCGCTAACATCTCCACGGAAACAAGAAGTTGGCAGATCCCTTCATGAAAGTTACATAGCGCACTTTTCGTACAAACTAAGGTACAAAGCTGTGAGTCATAGATCTGAGTATAGGTGTACAGTTCTCTAAAAGCAGATGGGATTTCCCCTTGTGACCCCAGACAAAAAGTCATGAAAATTTAATGACCAAATGAACAAAACCACCATCGCAAAAGAAACACAATATCACTCAGCATGACTCAACCTGACAGGCAACATTCTGCACAAAGACGGTTTAAATTTTCGAAAACAGGCCTTAGAATAAAGTTTAAAAAATAGTGATCTTTGCCAGGAGTAAATCAATAAATTGGGAAGACGGGGGTGTGGGGTATAGTCAGTGTAAATAAACAGTAGCAGCGGGTGACTGACAGCCTCTCACTGCCTCTAATTTCACTGTGAGCTCCTGCCAGCTCCTGCCAGCTTCTGCCGGCCCCTGTCAGCCCCTGCACCGCGGGGCCACTTCACAGCTTCCATAGGATCTCAGCCAAAGTCAATCTGAGGGTACGCTAATCTTAACTTTTCATCACCAGTTGATTTTGGCCCCTGAAGTATCTTGTGTTTACTTTATAACTGAGATATTAAAGGGCCTGTACCTGACTTCAAACCATGAGTGCAGCACATGTTTTAGTTTGAACCTTTAACCCCGCCCACTTAGACCTTTCTCCCCTATTAGCTTTTTTGTCACTCTAGAAAATGCACCGTGACATAAAATCAAGTGTCTGGAATAGTGTCAGGCAGTAAATCCTTCGTGATGTGGCTGACGAAAACTGAGACACTGTCGGCAGCTTCTGTATTATTTATTACCTGAGAAAATCCTATGTAAATTATTTAGCAGCTTTTACCATACAATGCACGATGTAAAGACCATTTATCTTGACAAGAATAAATTAAAATCAGGTACAAGCTCTTTAAAGTGTATTTTCTTCTTTTTGGCTCATCCCATTATCCAACCAGATATGCCACAGATGTGTTGATTGGGGGAAGGAAAAGTTTCACACAACAGCATAAACTTGGGTGCAGGATTTCTGGATGTTTGAGCCAAGATGGATGCACAATGAAAATTTCCACTGAGAAGTTTATAGCAAATATGTTTTTGGTGATGGAAAATCATTTTAAAGAGGTAAAAATGCAAGAAAAAAAATTAATGGGGGTTTAAAAAGATGTTTGTGTATTGTTTTATAGTAAACTATTCACGTTGTTGATATATTGGTTCCAATATCACTGAGATTTCCCAGAAGTTGTCCCAGATATTAGCAGATATGGAAATTCTTTCTAATATTTGGCACCAATATTTAAGCTGCCCCAGTCTTTAATAAAAATGGAAATAGAAGAGCAATTAGGCTACAAATATGGCTGTATGTTTACACAGTCATGCAGCATACTATTTTATATCCAAGATAAATATTTTAAAATCTTAATCTTGGTCTCGGCAAACACTGGCACAGTACATGACAAATATTGGATATCGGTATCATCCCCCAAAAAAACCAGAAAAACCCATAACATATCAGACCATCCCTATTTCTAATTATTGTGACTTGTGGTAGTATAAAGTTGATAACAGAAATTTTGCTGATATATATAATTGCAGGCAGACTACTTCTACAGCTCTGCGTGGACTACTTTTGAGGTCTGTTAAAATTGAACGCTTAAATAAGCCCTTGTAAAACAGTCCATGCTCACTATAGTGGCCTCTTTTGATCCATTTCCTCTTAAAGTTTTATGCTTAGGTTAGCTTCTGCTTCTGTGTTGTGAAGGAAATTCTAATGTTACACTGTGGACATTAATGGGTTCAGCTTCAGCAGTTTTTATATTTGTTTTATGGCTTCTTTGAACAAATTTTCCATATTAATTTTTCAGCGCGCGTTCGTTTTAAGTGGTCAGATGGGACTGCACTTCCTGTTTAGGCTTTAGACAATTTAGACCTCTACCCCAGACTTCAATAACAGTCTCTAAAGAACGGACTAACTGGATTAAACACGATTTTTTTTTAACTACTGTGTGCTACAAAAACAAATGAATTTACCAAGTTGCATATTCAAGCATGGAAAGACAAAATATGATGCTAATACGATCAGAGCTAGGCATGACTAGCTACTGATTAAAAAAGGGTCTAAAACAGGTCTTAAAGCCGCACTATGTAACTTTACAGGTGGGGAGTCCGTCACCTGCTTGTCTCCATGGAGATGTTGCTTCGCCTGGAATGTTACACAGTATTGAATCAAACATATCTATCTTGGATTTCTTCATATACAGGTGTTTTTATTGCTAAAACAAATACCTTGAAAAACATGCATCTTGATGTGAGTAGGGTCTCGTCTCCACAGATCTGACCATAGACTCTATAAAGAAGTGGACTAAGTGGGTGTGATTCCTATTTGGAACGCGGCGGCTAGGTCGTTAGCTATGTCCATTTATATATACAGTTTATGGATCTGACCAGCAACTCGGTCTTGTGCTAGTTTCACCCATGGATATATACGTTTAATGCCATACTTATTTTTAGTATTTTTTTTTTCCTTAATTCTAGATGGAATCAGCAAGACAGTCAAAACAAAACAAAAGTATGAATAATTTGAACAAGGACCATTTTGACATATCAAAATAAATAAATAAATAGATAAATAGATAGATAGATAGATAGATAGATAGATAGTGACAGGGTTGTTCAGACACTGTTAGGATCAGCCAGCACGGAAAAAAATCTTAGGCTTTAATAAAGTTGTGAACTAAAAATATATAATCATGTGAATTTTAGAAGTAAACATTCAATATCACTTCAATATATACTCCATGAAAATAAAACTATTTCTTCCTCTTTTTTTTGGCTGCTTATGTCATATTACAGTATTGAGAAAGTTTGATTTCATAATGCTAGTCCCACACTGGAGAAATGGTCATTTATTAAACAATGTAAATGAAAGTAACTAAGAAATGGAGTTAATGTGATTCGCTGAGATTCAGGAGCAGGACCAGGCCTCAACCTCCTCTCCACCGATCCCAAGTTCACCTCAACCTCACCTCTAATTACCCAGAAACCCTATTTATACAAGCCTATTCCGGCAACACCGTCTGTCTTTGCTCTCTTGACCCCACCCCCTCCCACCTCGTGTCTCTTGTTCATCTTTCAACCCGAAGACGTCACCATCTACAGAGGGGGGGGGGCCCTGAATCGGCTGGGCTAACCGTCTGAGACAAAGCCCCATCCTGAGTCTCCACAGCTATTCATATATCAATACATATCTTTATTATATACCACTGTTGTAGCGTGGTCCTTGCTAGTGAATTTCACAGTTGTTTGATCATGGTGTCTGTCGGAAGCCCATCCACGCGGTACTGATACTGTGGCATTTGTATACTGTGACATTAGGACTAGGTAATATGGCGATAAAAATCTAATTGTGATCTGATTCCAGTGACAATATGTTTTTTTGGTTAAATTGTTATATCCTTTTGTGTTTAATAAAGGTCTATAGTAAAATACAGATACTTTTTCCCACCGACCTCCTATTGGTCACCATGACAGTTGGATTTACTCAGTCACGGTGTGAACTTTTTGAAGCAGATGACTTAATTTACCTCTTTAAAGCAATGTATTCTGTATTACTACTATCCAATACTATAGGTGTACATGAATGAAGATCAGATCAAAACTGTGATCTGCTTCTCACTTCATCTTATGTAAGTCTTCTATATATATCTTTCACATTTGTTCCCTTATATTCTGTTTCCTCATCTCTTTTGACTCTTTCTTCCTCTCTTCTATGTCACCTTTCTTCCTCTTTGTTCCCCTCCATACTGTATCTACATCTTCTCACTTATTTACTTGCCTTTTTTCTGTTACCAATCACTACCCTAATATTTTTCCATTGTTTGTTTTGTTTTAGTTTTATTTTATTATTGAAAAAAAAACCAATAACACTGTCATTAATGGACAACGATCTAATAAACGTAATAAAAAAAAAAAAACATGATCCAAGAAATTTGTGATATGCATTTTTTGGCATATCATCCAGCCCTGTGCAGCAAACCCATAGATGGTATAAAGAAGTGGACTAAGGGAGTGTGATGTCACCCATAGCGCTCGGCTCCAGTCAAATGAAGCTCATCGAGGCTAGAGAAGTTAAAGGGGCAAATGGAGGAAGCCGAGTTCCATATTTGGAATTCCAACCGCGAGTATCATAGCAACCAAAGAGCCAATCTGGAGCGAGGCTGTTGAAGGTAACGCCCCTTCCCACTCACACCGCTGGTTTAGCAGGGAGCGAGCATTTAGCAACACTGTCAATCAAAAGCTAGCGGGAACGACCTCGGGGAAAGAAGGCGCCTGATTTGTCTGTTATTAATGTCCATATCTTGATTTACAGACACAATAGTAAAATAAAAACACCAGGATCATGTAGAGCGGGTTAATACGAACATTTTAAGACCAAAATGACAAGGCTCATCGCAGCAATTAGAGATGGAGAGGGGACAATTTTTCAGTGTAAAGTGAATTGGAGCCAGAGTCAAAGCGCGCCCATGATCTTCCTATTTGGAATGTGGCCGCTAGTGCGTTAGCTATGTCCATTTATATATACAGTCTATGGGCAAACCCTATTGTACCATCCCTAAAGCAAGACAACAATCTCCCCACACACACACACACACACACACACACAAACAAACCACATTCACAATGAGAAGAAACAGAATTGATTAAGAGTAGTCCACCCACATGTCCGTTGGCCAGGTCGAGCAGGTCGCGCAGCCTGCAGCCTCTCCTGTGCCTCCTCTCGTAGCAGATGCTGTTCTCCAGGACCACGTAGTCAGCCCCCACGGCCCTCAGGATCTCATGCACTTCCTCCGGGGGGCGCCGCGCGTACACCTGGTAGACCTGCACACAAACGCGCACACGAGCCTTACTGTATTACTGTATGCAAGTCCCACGCCTTCCCAGCATCGCCATTGTTCGGGCGAGAACTCAATTAATTTGCATGTTTTATTATGGAGTTACAGTTTTAATGAAATCTTATTCAATTCAATTACGGCATGCTTATGAAAATGAATTGCAAAAACAATTAGAGGAGAAAGTAAACTGGAGGCAAAATTAGTAACTCAGCAGCATACAGCTCTGGGAAAGTTTGAGGTTTGGAGCAACGGTCCAAGAAGCAAGGCCAGTTTTAGTAATTTCAGAAATATATTATTTTTAATAGAATGTCTTTTTCATTGTCCAAATAAAGCCAGCCTGATAGTTTAATAAATGTTTGTTTTGATCTTGAAAATTAAGTTTTGGCTTAAATGAATAGCTTAATTTGCACAAAACTAAAATTCTGCTTGTTTTGACAAGGTGACAATTATTTTTGTAACGCTGATTCAATGGTGCAAATTGATCCAAATTAGAAAAGCAAGAAAATGCACACTTTTGGTTCCATATTATATTCATTATAACTCAATTAGCATCTAGTATTTTTAAGTGTTTAAGGCAGGTTTTGGTGTAAATAAAACATACTGAACTAAATAACACTACAATGGTGCACAACTGCCAATTGCTGCTTTTATTTTAGAACACATTAGGTACGGGAGGTCCTATATGGATTTTAATTTTTCAGCCAATACGATATCTGATATGTTGTAGTCGATATCAAGATTTTAACATCTATAGCAATGACCACCAGTAAAGTTGTACTTAATCGTTTTTATAAAAAGGATTACAAATATGGGATTGAATATATTATATATTTAAAGATGAATTATTCCATAATATTGTTTAGACAGTTTAGACAACCATTTTAAATAATATGCAATTAAAATACAATTTGTAATCACTTTTTCTGTTTTTGAGCCTATCCCTAAACAGGATTAGTCCTCTTTGAAAACATAAAAGAAACCATGGTAAAACCTAAAAACAACCACACATTAAATATCTATCATTTCATACGTGTTGTTTTCATATGTTTTCTCTCTCAAAATGCCCCATAAAATAATGAGACATTACAGTAACATCATCAATACATTTCTACAGGTAAGTGAATTCAATATGTACAATATGTCAATATGTGTGTGTATGTATGTATATATACACACACATACACACACATTTTTCCAAGCTGAAAAGGCACCGATTTCGTGGAATAAACTTACATTTGCAATTGCTTCATTTGCATAGACTTCAGTAGCTGGTTAGACTGCAGGCTGATTGTTAAGAGTGTTCTGCGAGGCATTGCATTAATCTAGTTTATTTTAATCCATAATCTCTATACCTTCCTCTCTCATTTGATTGATCTATTCTCAACCAAATCCTATCATTAAGCCACTGTTCCACTGCGTGACATATTCTTTCACAGCAATCAACATGTTGAGTCCCACACGGTTTCTAAGGCTAAATCTGGGCTAATTCAAATGCACAGCTATAGATTTTTTTTTAAGCCTTATGTTAATCAAAGAATATCCAGTCTATTGCAACATAAGGTCACTTACAATAGAGGGTGATGAAAGTGGAAGAATACATTGTAGACCTTAAATGTGCTTTAACCAAAAATCTGAAAATGAATGTAGGTTTGTGTATCTGGTGAACTATGAAACAGTTATGGCAGAGCCAGAGTCATGCAACAGTGCTGCTGTGTGAATCAGCCGGCAAGACACGTCACAGCAACATCCCGTGACTCTTCTGATGATGACTACAGACCAAACATGTCAAAGCAATTAAACAAACTGGTCTGTAAGATGAAAAAAAAAGTAATTTGAAGAAAAAAAGACCAAATGAATCTTTTTCGAATGTGTTATTGTGATTCCTCCCAAAGCTCTGGCTGAGTAGGCCAACTCCTGACCCACAACCATGATCTGGAGATGGTTCCACAGGTAGTCTACTAATATAACTTAGTTTAGACCGCTGTGTGCTGTCTGTGTCTAAATATAGACCGTCTTTATTGTCTGCGAACCAGGAAGAAAGGTCGGTGCGCTGTTAGCATGCTAGCTGTTGTTGGCATTACCGTGATGGTTGTCAAATGTGCTTATAAACTAACTAAACAGTGAAAAATCTGAAGACTAGGAATGCATTAGAATGTGAGGAATAATCTGCTGCAAACTATTTAAAATGAACAAATTCTGTTTTTTACCTTTTAAGACAGTAAAAAGGTACTGCGGCTTTAAGTGTAGTGCTTGTATTGTTTGTCAGTAAAAATTTAGACCAGCTTTAGTGAAGAAATAGCGCTAATTAAACCAATTTAAATAAAGCTAATTAAGATCATTTAAATCCAATTAACCCTGGTTCCACCTCACATTTGTCAATAGCGTATATGGTTTACTCTTGTCTTAGTCTCGGTTTAGCACCAGGACTAGTATGACAATTGCTAGCCCTATATTACCCTTTATGTCCCTCATCACAGCCTTATTTGTCCTCGCGCTCATCTTGGTTTATTTGTTGCTTATATTTGAGCTCAACAGTTAGTTGAACTTTTGCATTCACATAACATAAGCACATACCGAAAATAAAATAAAATAAATGCAACAACATAAAAAAATCTCTCTTGCTCTAAATGCCTGCCCGGTGGGTATACAAATGAATTCAAGAAACAATAAAAACAACCACGAAGGTGCTAAAGAACAACTGCAGTCTTGTCCGCTAATGAATTGTTTTGTCCAGGCAAACAAATTAAGCTTTAAAAAGAACCGGGACCATTGTTAAAGTTCTGAGGTGCGTTTAAGACTCACACACGCACACATTGCATACTTCTGGCGGGAGAACACACAGAGAGCAGCCTGGAGGTCCATAACAGTGTCGTGCTGCCTTAATGAGCTGCTCGGCCTGCCCATGGTTCACTTCCCACCGGGAGGGCAGACTCGGGCTCCCGTACCCCCTGCATGACCCGCGCGCGCTGGCTAACACGCTCGCAATAACACAATGGCAAGCACACAAACAGATAAGGAATATACAGCTAATTTGCAAGGGTTTGATGGCATGTTTTGATGTTATAGTTTGTCATAAAATTGAATTATCCTGTTATTATCCTACTGTTATGGCTGAGATTAGAGGGCTGGATGTTGAGTGACTGTTATCATTCTAAAATTCATCTACGAGAAACGTAAACAGGCAAAATGGGTACATTTGTGAGGTTCGAGCAGATCTAAATTTTCACACAAGTATAATGGACCACCAGGTTTAAAACTGGACTATTCTAGGTCTAAATTAGGGCTAAACCAGGTCTAAAATAGGACTACAGTAGATCTACACTGTTCTAAACAAGGACAACAAGGAGGACAAAAATGTGGATTAAAGTGACTCTAAATGCAGCAAATCTTTGAGCTGCAGAGGAATCCGCGCACCACTTGAAGCAGTACCACAGCTTGAGAAACACTGACTTAGGTGATAGCATCAGGGGAGAGAATGATGGAAAATACACAAGCAGTAGATAGAAGTGGATATGAGGACAGAGTGGCTGAGGTGGAAGGTTAGCTGCTGCGGAGATGGAAATGACTTAAGAGGCGGCGCAGGCATAGCAGGTGTGATTGGCCAATCTGTATGAAAATGTAACAAGAGATCGAAACAAATTAAAAAAAAAGTTGGAAAATCTGTGTTCCTTGTTGAATTTGAGAATACATTATACTATACTAAGCCAGAGATGATTGGGAAGGGGCTGTATCAAGGAGGGCATCCGGGGTAAAATATGTTATTGAAAATAATTATGCAACCAACATTTCAGGGTAAGGGTTTGCAATTAATCAAATTTTAATCAAAATCGAGATTTTGCCATTTCTATACGTCAGCAATACGTTTGACCCAAGCAAGAGATCCACAGCCAATCCTCTGTCAGTAAAAGCATGTGGTCTGGAGCAGAGTTCATACTTAGGAGGAAGAAAGTTTACATTTTTTTGTGTTAAATGGCACTGAAAAAAGTATGTATTGTTTAGGAAAATATGATTGAACGTCAAGTGTATGTGTTTTTAAAAAGAACATGTGACAGAACAGTGAATTTATAACATTTAAACATTTTTTATTACTTCACAGTAAATAATTTTTAGGGGCTAATCATGTATATATAAATGGACATAGGTAACATATAGTAATAGGAAGTGATCATGGGCACGCTTCCGGCTCCAATTCACTTTACCTTGAAAAATTGTCACCTATCTCTCTGTAACCGCTGCAGTGAGCCTTGTCATTTTGGTCTTAAAATGTTCATATTAACCCGCTCTACATGATCCTGGTATTTTTATTTCACTATTCTGTCCGTAAATCAAGATATGAACATTAATAACAGACAAATCAGGCGCCTTATTTCCCCCGAGGTCACACTATTCTGTCGTAAATCAAGATATGAACATTAATAACAGACAAATCAGGCGCCTTATTTCCCCCGAGGTCACTGCAGCTCGCATTAGCAACAGGTTTGACTGACAGCGTTGCTAAGAGCCCGCTCCCTGCTAAACCAGCGGTGTGTGCAGGAAGGGTCGTTACCTTCCACAGCTTTGCTCCAGATTGGCTTTGGTTGCTATGATACTCGCGGTCGGAATTCCAAATTTGGAACTTGGCTCCAAATTCACCCCTATAACTGCTAGCCTCAATGAGCTTCATTTGTCTGGGGCCGAACGCTATGGGTGACATCACACTCACTTAGTCCACTTCTTTATACAGTCTATGGGGCTAATCCACAATGAAAAGTTAAAAGATCTTGCATCAAGGCTGAAAATATGCTGCTTGCTACCTGCTCCATGATGGAACTTTTTCTGTCCTCCACAAAGTATAATTAAAATTGAGAAGACATCACTACCCAGAATCACAGTTAAGGTACCTGAAACGGAAATACGCTATATTTTTTCCTGCTAAAAATAGAAAACCAGTCCAGGCTAAAAACTCCAATGGATCACTCCTGCTTGATCATTTACAAGTAGAACTCCCATTCTATTCTAGTGACTTTTTGAGCACATGTGTCAAGGAACAGGGAGTACCTTAATGGCTTCACATTGCACCGAGTGCATGGTCTGATCCCATATTCATTCACACAATCAGCGCAGGTCACTGGCCCCCATCTGCAGACAATTCCCCAAACATTAGCGGACAGCGTTGGGAAATGGGAGGTGAGCAGAGCACTAGACACAGGTTGGCTTGTCTGTGTGAGGGGAAATGACATGGCAGGAAGCAGATGGAGAGGACTTATGAACATAGTGCAGCTGGTGGTTCCACTGTATGAGGTTGTTAGACACTATGCGGTAATGGCCTGAGTATTAAAGAGGAAATGAGAAGAATTACAAGTACTGCATAACTATGTTGAATAATTGTTGACATAATTTTAGTTTCATAACAGGTGATGAATTCAAAACCCATCACTGTACACTGAAAAAGTAGGTTGGCCATCGCTATCTGCTAGAAGACAACTCTGTATAAAATGTATTTATAAGGGAGTACTTGATAGACTGCCTGAATATCTCACTTGCTTCTTGAACTTTGATATGGGAACTTTTAACACAAGATCTCATGATTGTCTATGTTTAAAAACTGGCCGGACTGGAACTGAAGCTAAATAATAAAAGCTTTTGGTTATTTTTCTTCCATGCAAAACTGGATACCCTGGTGCCACAAATGCACTTTAAAGAGTCACTAAATGCCAAAAACACTTTTAGTTTTACTGATTAAGTGTGTAAATGGGTCTAATTAGAGTTATAATCACATCCCTGGCCTTATTTTGACATTTTACTGCATATTTGTTATCTGCTGACAAACACTTATACTCACACCTGCACCAGTTTTTAATGTTTTAAATGGACTTATGTACTTATTTGTTTTGTTTGTTTGCCTTTGTTTGTATTCTGTTTTTTAACAGGGGGCCCATGAATAGGAGAGTCTGAATGGTCTCATTGAGCTCTTCCTGTATAAATAAAGATAAATTTTAAAAAAAGAAAAAAAAGAAAAAAGAAACTAATCCAAGAGTATTCCATACGGTTTGAGGTTTTCAGGTAGCCATATGGGATAAATTAAAAACATCTAATTTCTCTTTGAAAAGAGCTAATCAATTCTCGAGAAGGAACTGGTCTGGTGCACTGACTTTATAATGCGTAAAGGGAAGGAATGTGGACTAATACATAACCACAGTTTACTACAGAGGAGTTTAGTCTTGTATTGTTATAAACAGCTGACAGGTTAATCTTAATAAAAAGTACTTTTTATCCAGACAGAAACTACCATATATACGTTTTTGGGCTAAACCAATAAATTCTAGTGATCTTATCTGTTTAGGGTTTCTGGTGAACCCGTTGCAGAGATCAGTGATTTTTTTTAAGCCAGATGCCCTGGAGTGACGAATATGGATGTGTCCTGCCCAATGACACAGCAACTGTACACAATATAACAACCATATCGCTTGCATGGCCAGCCAAGAACACACACTTCTAAAATACTTTACAAAGAGTTGCAATCTGGACAGCTATTCCTCAGTTCAGATGGGATTGACTGACAGGTGGATTAGCAGAGATCAGTCCGTATCAACACAAACATGACTTCTTATGAGGAAAAAAAGAAAAAAAAAAACAAAACTGGATTTCTGCTGAATCAATAAATGCTGTTAATTTGTGTTAAGAAGAGATTTTATTCTAAATTGGGGGTATCCAAAATGTTCATTGAGGGCCACAAATCAAAACATACATGAAGCAGAGGGCCACAGACTAGTGGTACAAGCAGTGGGCAAATATATGCATTTAGCAGAGGTTTGAGTCGGCACACATGGCTTAGAACCCAAGTTTGAGAAGTTATGATGGTGGATATTTTCTAAACTTGCAGTAAAAAGTACTGTTCATGGTTATTTGGGCCAATTTATCATGAAGCCTGAGGGCCAACAACAATGCTCTAAGGGCTGCATTTGGCCCCTGGACAATAGTTTGGCGAAATTTTGACATAATTTATAATAAATGTATTGTGTGATCCAGTTCATAATTTTGGCCTCAGATTTTTTTGTATATTTTTTGTTGTCATTGTAGCACTGCTTTTTGTAACTACAGCTTCTCAAGCTTCTCAAGTGTAACTCGCCAGCACTTAGCCCCTTTTTCTTGTTTATCTATGTCATAGCCCCGTCTTGGCTGCCCCCTCATGGCCATGAATATAATTGTTTTGGTCTGTGCAGGTGGAGCTGGGGAGTGGCTCTGGCCGTGCGTGCGTCAAGGGCCCGACGGACAGCACCTGTATAAAAACCGCCTACAGCCACCAGCTCGTGCTGACTCACTCCACTTCCAGACCTGCACCTGCGCGCCCGCACCATTTACTTTATTTTCTCTAATTAGACTCGCACTCTACAACACGCACTCAGACTATCACATACACACCTACACCTTGACATTTCCACACCTCATTAAACTACCTTAAAGCATTAATTAATTTTCTAAATAAATACTAATTTAATTGGAAACTGCTGTTTTGTGTATTTTTGGGTTATAGCTTAGAGCCAGGTTATGACGCTAAGGCAAATGTAAAAACATGAGGAAAAATCTCACAAGATAATTTTTTTCATGTGTGCACAATCTTGTGGCAATTTTGTCCTTTGAGATCTTGTGGCACGAGATCCTGTCCCATTCCTAGTAATAACAACAATAGTTTAATTATTACATTTGCAAATAATCACTCTGTATTATTTGCAAATGTTGTTTTCATTTAACTCTACGCCTCTTTGAAACTTCTGCATTAAAACCAAATATTCTTGTTTGTCTTATCTCTTTGATGGTGCTTGCGCTGTGTGTGTTGGGGCGTACCTGTCTGGTCCTCTCCCGCAGGTCTTTATCTTCATAATGGGGGTGGTTGGTGAGCACTCTGCCTGTGCACAGCTTGATGCCTGCGAGTAACTGCATGCTCCCGGCAAACACAGCCCGCCTCGGAGTCTTCGCGCTGTCCACAGAGAAGGGAGAGAGAGAGGGAGGATTACTTGTAGTGAATTATAATACGAAAGGCCATATTATTAGATACAGCTGTTCTAATGTTGCATAAGACTGCATTTAAGTTAACTTAGGAGTTCGCAGAGTAGGAGGGGGAAATATGACAAGAATAATGCATTCTTACGAGATGTAGGTCTCTTCACAGTTCTTACTTTAACATCCACATCAAATCAATAATATTTTCAGCTTTTTACAATCTAAAAATATTGCAAACTCAAAGGTCTAAACCAGACTTGGAGAGACTTGTCCATGCATTTGTCTCCAGTAGATTAGACTACTGTAACGTCCTGCTCACTGGCCTCTCCAAACGAGCCTTAAGACAGCTGCAGTACATCCAAAACACTGCTGCTCAGGTCCTGACTAGAACCAGGAAGTATGAGCACATAAGTCCTGTGCTCAGGTCTCTGCACTGGCTCCTGAGGCTCAGAGAAAAGACTTTAAAGCAGCTCTGCTTGTCGCAAGTCTCTCCATAGCCTAGCACCAAAGTACATCTCCGACATGTTAGTGCCATATGAACCATCTCGCACTCGGAGGACTTCAGGGACCGGCCTCCTGCTGGTGCCCAGAGTCAGGACTAAACATGGAGAGTCAGCGTTTCAGTTTTATGCAGCTAAAACCTGGAGCAGTCTTCATGAAGCTGTGAGACAGGCCTCTACTTTGACAATGTTTAAATCCAGGCTCAAAACGGTTCCGTTTAGCTGTGAATATGACTGAACAGTTTTTATTCTGCACTCTTCTCTTTTAATGTCCATTTTATGATGATTATTTGTTTTGATTTGTTGTATTGTGATTTGAATGAATCTTATTCTGTAAAGCACTTTGAATTACTTCGTGTATGAACTGTGCTGTACAAATAAACTTGCCTTGCAAGGCCTTATTTTGTGTTCAAGGTACCTAACGCTTCTTCAGAGTTTCTTTAATGAGTCCACACTAGCAATCGACTGATGTTTTTTTTTTCATGGCCAATTTTGATAATTCTTTCTTTTGATTCAGATTGTAACAAACTTATTTACAACCCAATTTAACGATAAACCCATAAGAGACACACAAAATCACATTTAGTGCTGTGTCCTCTTTGAAACTAGTGTTTAAAATAAAGTCAAATGTTTTCCCTTTAGTGAGGTGGTCAGCCAAACCAGCAACATATCGACAACATATGTCGGATAGCTGATAGTATACAGATAGCTGATACACTAAAAAGTGCAAATATCGGCTCGATATATCAACACACCGATATATGTCTCTAGTCCACGCGGTAATGTGATCAGTTAAATCTGCCTGTCACTCACTTGGCATGATGGGAACACACTAACTGAGGCTTTTCAGTGACAGCAGCAGTTACCATGGTGACACATGACAGACATTAGGAAAACAACCTGATATGTCTTAAATGGTCCTGAAACTGAAGAAAAAATACAAAATGAATGTAAACAACACATTTTCAGGAGCCAGTGATGAATACGAGCGTCTTGTGACTGTGATGTTATTTAACAGGGACTTGTTTCAACAGCACAAATCCATGTCCTTGTTGCATTTCCAACTAAACTCGTTTTTTCTGGTCAGATTGAGTTTCAGACAGAGCAGTGCCCCCAGTTAGCTTTACCAATGTGATTTATGTGAAACCATCTTATTATTATGACTACTAGCTAAAGATTTGACTCTGGCAAAGACAAAATTGTAATGCTAAAAGTAGTCAAAGAAGGACATTATAATCCAAAGTAGAAACTATCATGGTGGTCAAAGCTCA